>JAGTJM010000012.1:600000-796041 GCA_020747015.1 Pyrenochaeta sp. MPI-SDFR-AT-0127 | reverse complement strand
AGTATTAATAGTTTTATAATAAGGGATAGTAATAGCCTATTTAGATAAGTAATTAATAATAACTATTACTTAATTATATCTAGAATAGTCTTAGGAGAACTCCTTAAAGTTAATATATAGATATTATATAAGTCTATTAAGAATAGAGAGTAGTTATAGATAGCTAGGGAGTTAGCTCTATCTTAGATAACCTTATTAGTAAGGGACGTAGTTTCTTATATAGTATTTATAAGTAGCGTCTATACCTTTCTAGTAATAATAGTAAGATAGGAGCTAATATATCTTAGAAGTACTAGAGTAGGTAGAGGAGATCTAGTTATAGACTTCTCTAATAAGGTAGGTATAAAGTATAGAGTTAATAGGTATATAAAGTTAATCTCTATAGAGTAGAAGTCTATTCTCTATCTAGTACTACTTTAGTAGGATTTTTATTCTTCTATAAAAATTTCTAATTTTCTTAAAGAAAAGCCTTAATTAGTTCTAGAGAGTCTAAGTTTATAATATCTTAAAGAGAAGTAATTACTAAAATAGTTAACTCTTATAGATAATAGTTCTTTAAGTAGTTTACTACTAAATTAGAGTTAATATAAGTATATAACCTCTTAGGGCCTAGTAAGATATATAAGTAGTTATCTTTCTATATAGCTTTAATACTATCTACCTCCTATTTATATTAATTTAGGATATCTACTTTATATTACTTACGCCTAGTATATATTTAATTTAGAAGTTAAATAGTACTATAACCTCTATCTAATAGGTTTATTATATATTTAGTACTTTAGTAGTTATAAAGTATTTAAAGGAATAGTAGTCTAAATATACTTAGATTTAGTATTAAGCTATAGATAGTTTAGGCCTCTACTTTATAAATATATATATAATTATAAAGAGTTCTTTATTATAGATCTCCTAGTTTAGTTTAGATCTAGATAGGTATAACTATAGAAGGTAATAGGATACTACTTTTTATTAAGATATTTTAGGAAAGAACTCCTATAATTATACTATCTAATATATCTATTTCTATCTTTATTTTATATTTAGTATTAAAATAGGCTAGAGTTAGGATTACTAGAAGAGTAGTCTTAATCTCTTTAAATACTTACTAATAAGTAGAGGACTATATAAAGGATTTATAGGACTCTAGAGATAATTATTAGTTTTATAATATATAAGAAGTCTTTAATAAATTACCTATAGAATCTAGTAAAGCTAAGGAATAACTTTATACCTATAACTATAGTAGGTTTAGCCTAGTTATAGAGGACCTTAACTTTAGTAGATCTACCTTAATTCCTTTATTTATTAAGATATATCCTAAATATCTAGTATAGGTTATATAGAATTTACTTTTCTTAATATCTACTTAAGACTAGCTATTTAAAGTTACTCTAGAACTTTATAGATATATTCCTAGTAATTAGGTATCTTTAGAGTAGATTAGGATATTATCTAGATATACTATATAGAAGTTATTAGATAGTTAATTAGATATTATTTATATATCTTTAGTAGGTAGTAGGCCTATTATAGAGTCTAAAAGGTAGGACCTTATATTTATAACTACTATAATAGGTCTAAAAGAGTATACTCTTTAGATTTAGGATCTATCCTAATCTTATTAAAGGTAGTATAATATTAAATTTATAAAGATCTTACCTTTAATAGCCTTAATAATAACTTATCTATATAGGGTATTAGATAGGTATCCTTATATATAAGGTTATTTAACTTATAATAGTCTATATAGATATATAATCCTCCTCTAGTTTCTTAATAGTAAGGATTAGAGAAGTAAAGGGCTTTAACTTACTTTAATAAAACTTTCTAAAGGTACTTAAGTATATAAGCCTTAATAGCTTCTAACTCTATTTAGTTCTACCTATATAATAGAGAATATATATTTAGTAATAGCCTTTAAGTATAATCTTATAGTTATAAGAATAAGAAGGAGTATCTTATTAGTATTAACCTTATTAAATATATCTTAATATAGATAATAATAGGAGGGTAATTAGTCCTTAATTAGTTATATATTCTCTAGCTTATCCTTATAATCCTAGAGTAATTAATTAATTTTATATAGACTTATAGTAAAGAACTTATTTTCTAGTCTTTTTAGATTAAAATAGAAAGTATTTACTAAAATTAGGGTAATCTAGAGAATAGGTAGTAGTTTTATAGGCTTTTAGATAGGGGTTAGCGTAGTTTTAGAAGGATAGCTAGACGCCTTATAGAGGGTAGCTTAAGTATACCTCTAATCTAGTATAGTAAGTAAGGGCTATTATTTTTCTAATACTCCTCCTTATCCTATAAGGTATCCTTATTAGATATCTAATTCTATCTATTTAGTTAGTATAATAGGATAGAGCTATATTAGGACTAGGGAGATAGATTATAAGAAATAGGATAATATTTAGGCTATACTATCTATAAGTAATCTATATTAAGTAGGATCTTAAAATATTTTAGCTAATAAAGGCTAATAATATAATCCTAAGCGCCTAGGTTAAGGATAATAAAGGGTAATTAAGAATCTTATATCTATTAATCTTTAAATATAGCTAAATATAGTAATAATACTAGAAGATATCTAATTCTTAAAACCTTAGACTATAACCTAGTAGAGTAGCTTTTAGATAGGTTATTAAAGTATTCTAGAAATAGAAAGAGTAATCTTAGAATTAAGGAATAAATAACCTTAGGCTCCTATATCTACTAGGGAATAGAGCTATATACTAAGATTATTATAATATAGAATTAAAGAAATAAGAAATAAGAACTATAGAATAAATAAGAGAGATTAAGACTAGATAGGTTATATTAGCTTAGGCCTAGGAAGGATTATTCTCCTAGGCGGCGTTATTTCCTAACTAAATTAGATCTATATTATAACTTTCTACTATATCCTTAAATTCTTCCTCCTCTAGTATAATCTAGTAGACTTATAGTTTAGTATAGTTAGTTACGTAGTATCTAGAGTTACTATAGTTATAGTAGTTACGTAGTATCTAGGGTTACTATAGTTATAGTAGTTACCTAGAGTCCTTTCTCTATCTAGTATAGGTATCTTTAAGGCTAGGTAATATATAGTAGGCTTAAAAGATTAAGTAGTACTTAATAATAGAACTATATAGGTTATCTTCTAGATAGAGTCTATAATAGGATATTATATAGACTAAATAGTATTCTAAGGAATATTAGTAGGAGAACCTATAACTAGATAGTTCTTTTACTCTATATTATATATAGTTAGGTACTCTACTATCTACTTAAAGGAGTTTTTCTAGAGGTACTTAAACCCTAGGTTTAGTACTTAAAGACTAGGGATAATCTTAATCTATAGGTAGTAAAACTACTCTAATTTAGGTATATATCCTTTTATAGCTATACTTAGAAAACGTACCTTAAAGAGGGTAAAAGTTTCCTCTTTCCCTTACTATAATTAGTTAAATAATAATTAGTTTTCTACTATCTTATTTCTAGTAAAGAAATAGGATTTTAGGAAATTAATTATCTATTTAGTAATCTAGAAGCTATCTATAGAGGAGTTAGTTAGGTATTAGAGCTCTAAGTATTCTCTTACTAACCCTATAGTATATCTTTAGACTAAGGCTATATATATACTCTATCTAATAGTAATCTAAGTTAATCTTAAGTTAGTCTTATATAGAAGCTTACTATTATCTAAAGCTAAGGTTCTTTCTATTACTTAGATTACTAATAGGAGGCGTCTTTTCTAACCTTATTATTCTACCTATAAGTTCTAAGGAGAGTATTACTAAAGGAGAATAAGTTTCTTATAAGTTTATAGTTAGGGGTATTTTAGTAGTAGATAAAAGCTAATTAAGTTTAATTAAGCTAGAGATAGGCTATACCCTTAGTCTACTTAGTTTTATATAAATCTATTATAGTTTACGCTATAACTTAGTAAGCTTTAGGTTAAGTCTAATTATATTCTAATTCTCTACTATTATTAATTAGGTATTATACTATAGTTTATATTTAGAGTAGCCCTCTATTTACTTACTAGCCTTAGGCTATATAATATCTTTTAACTAAGTAGTCTACTACTATATTAATCTTAATAAGGATAATACTCCTATTTAAGCTAATTTTTATTTAGAGAAAGATATTAGCTTAGGCTCTAATTCTTCTAAGTTATTAGTAGTCTTTAAGTTTCTATTTTAGTACTTTATATAATTTTCCTAAAGTTAATTCTTATATAATAGTATAGAAAGTTCTAAATCTATAGGCTTTAGTTATTAGAAAATTAAAGAGATCCTAACTTTAGAATAATAAACTTTAATTATAAATAGATCTAAATTAGATTATACTAATATAAGAATTTAAATATAATTTTTTTAAATAAAGTAATATTATTAAGAAGCTATTACTAGTAGGAGTAAAGTTTTTTTATAATATAATAATATAGGTACTAAAAAGTTCTAAAATAGATCTAAGTATAACTTAAAGATATATAAGAGTATATACTATATTAGATAACTAAGAATATCTCTATTTTTATAAGTCTAGTATAGAAGGATAAGAAGAACTTATCTTACTATTTACTACTAAAGAGCTATACTTATATATAAAGAAATAGGAGTAGTAGAGCTTAATTAGAATAGTATTAAAGGTAGGTCTAATATCTTCTAAATAAACCTTCCTTCTTATAGGAACGCGTATATATCTCTATTTCTATATAATATTTATTATATATCTTATATTAGCGCCTATAGTAGTACTTATAGTTAGTTTAGAGGCTCTCTTATTTCTAATTCTAGAATTATAATACTTATAAGCGCTTATAGCCCTTATTATAGGTTTATAATATTAATTTAGAAATATATATTATACTTAAGTAATTATACCTTTAGTATTCTATAGTCTCTATTATAAGTTAGAAGATTTTTTTTCTTTAACTTACTAATATTAATATTTCTAGAGTCTAGGATTACTATATCTATCTTAATATTACTTATTTTAAGAGTAATTAAAATATTAAAAAGCTTAGAATTTTTAGTAGAGTAGCTATACTATAAAGTAGCTAGTATTACTAAAGAGCCTAAGCCTTTTAATAATTACCTAACTAACTAACTTAGATAACTAACTCGCTTATAAAATATATTAATAATAATTACTTACTAAATAAAAAAATTATATTTAGTGTATACTATTATACTTGGTAGGAAGAGATGCGGTCTAGTAGCGAGAATCGTAATTTAGCATAACCCCTCGTCTGGAGCTTGCTAGCTCTGAAACGTGGATCGTGACGAACCCAGTCAATTAGGAGAGAAAGCACGTGTAAGCTTCTGAGCGACCTTACGTACCTTTCTCTTGCGTCTATTCCAAAGTAATTGTCTCTAGAATGTCTTTGGCGTCAGGTACGAGTTGAGCACAACGTATACTGTAGCAAACGCTCATTGAGGCAGAGGCTATCTGGGCAGCATCCCCAACCACGACGCGAGGACAACCAACACCTCTCTCCTCAGATCCGAAGGGCGAGCGGATAGCCTATGCAGTGGGTATCTCCAGACCAAGAGGCACGTCAGAAGTTGACTCAAGCTAATTTTTGATGCGCAGTCTGGCAAGTCCGTCTTTCTCCGCTCCATCGACAACCCCGCAATCAGTAAACAATACACACAACATACAGTCCAAACCACGGTTGCGCGCTTCTCACCGTCCGGCTTCTATGTCGCTAGTGGAGATGTATCGGGAACAGTCAAAGTATGGGACTGCGCAGGCGAGGGCGCAACAAAAGGTTCGTCCAGGCAGACAGCAGGAACAATCTGCAACGCTGGCGGAAGGCGCAACGCACAGCTATAGCAGTAAGGCTGACGACCAGCACAGGCGACTACCACATCATTGCTGGACGAATCAGCGATGTCGCTTGGGATGGTGACTCGCAGCGCATCATCGCAGTAGGCGATGGCAAGGAGCGGTTTGGGCACTGCATCACAGCAGATAGCGGCAACAGCGTGGGCGAGATATCAGGCCACTCCTCACAGATCAACAGCGTGTCCATCCGCCAGCAACGGCCTCTTCGTGCGGCAACGGGTTCTGACGATACTAGCCTCGTCTTCTACCATGGCGCCCCCTTTAAATTCAATACGAGCCTCAGAGGCCAACACAACCGTTTTGTCTTCGGGACTGCATTTGCCCCGGACGGGTCGGTCTTTGCAAGCGTGGGCGCAGACAGACGTATCTGGCTGTATGATGGCAAGACTGGAGAGGCCAAGGGGCAGATAGGAGACGGAGTGCATGCTGGTAGCATATTCGGCATCTCGTGGGCCCAGGACTCGAGGAGATTTGTGACGGCCAGCGCTGACCAAACTGTTCGTATATGGGACTCAGAAGTGGGCAAGGCCACCCAGACATGGAGAATGGGTGAAGAAGGCGTCGCCAGTGTGCCTGATCAGCAGGTGGGGGTTGTCTGGCCAACCAGTCGAAACGATGGACTTGTCATTAGTGTGGATCTGGAGGGGAATCTGAACTACCTCGTCAGTGGCAGTCCGAAGCCGACGCAGATTGTTCATGGCCACCAGAAGAATATCACAGCCGTCGGCATTTCTGGTTCAACATTTGCCACGGGAAGCTACGAAGGCCGCGTCCTAGCGTGGGACCTCTCCAAGGGGTTAGCGAACAAGGTGGAAGGCGCGTCTCACTCAAATTACGTGGCGGGCATCGCCACAGCTGAGGCCAAGGACGACGCTGAACTCTACAGCGTCGGCTGGGACGATACTCTTCGTTCTATTTCGCTAACGAGTAATATATTCACTGGGGGGGCCAGCGAGCTCAAATTCCAGCCCAAGGGTATCGCTGCAACATCAGGCGCTGTGCTAGTGCTGTCCTCTGATGCGATCGCTGTATACTCCAAGGGCTCCAAGGCTGGGTCACTGCCAGTCAAGTATATGCCTACATCCATTGCCGCACATGGCTCCATCGTAGCCGTTGGTGGAGACGATAAACTCGTGCACATCTATACGCTCGCCGGGATAGAGCTCAAGGACACGGAAATTGTGCTCCGCCGCGCAACTTCACCTATCTCAGCGCTCGCCTTCTCGCCATCGGGGAAGAAGCTTGCAGCAGGTGCTAGTAATGGCAAAATTTACGCATATGAAACGTCTGCGGACTGGAAGCTCATCACCGATAGGTGGAGCGCGCATACTGCGCGCATCACTTGCTTGGCCTGGGACGAGAGTGAGAAGTACACTGCGAGTGGTAGTTTGGACACGAATGTCATGGTCTGGAGCACTGAGGATCCGGGCAAGCGAATTAAGGCGCTCAATGCTCATAAGGACGGAGTGTCTGGTGTCGCATGGGAGAAGGCTCACAAGGTCATTTCTGCTGGTGGTGATGCTAGTATCAAAACTTGGGCTGTGAAGGTGTGATACTCAGTCTTCATAAGCTGTTATGACGCACTACTCCTCGTGTCACCTCACAGTGCTGGCGAGATAGCATCAAATCTCGGCTTGCCAGAACTCAAGGGTATTGCACAAAGGATGGGCGAATCTTGCAGGACGGCAAAGGTGAGGCGGACGAGGCAAAAGCCATCTCGTTGGCTCTAGACCTTTGAAGGGTCTAGGATGCGCTTACCATTTCCTGCCTGCCTGCATAAATGTGCGACCTCGTCCACTCATCCACAAGTCTATCGTAATAAGGCTCATAGAGTACGCTAGACATCCACACATGTCATTTGCCAGTTGTTTCCTAAGTCCCTAAGCTTTGCAAAGGCCTTCGCGTGCTGAGAAATATGTGCAGTCTCGCAGTTTTCAATTTCAGGAGAGATTGGTCACACCACTTCTCTGGTAGCAAATGACGGTCCTACTCAGGCCCATGTTTCCCCAGGAGCTAAGGACTTCATGTTGTAGCATACGCTGTGAGAAGCAGTTATGTTTTGCTTCAGACGGACTACTCTTCGTTTTATCGTGTTCTTTTCCGGCGAAGTGATTTGCGTCAGCCTTCGTTGCCTGCTTTGCCTTCTCGTCTCGGTATGCCTCATTGCGTGATTAAATGCGGTCGAGGCTGACCTGCACATACGCCGAGAAAAGGTCCTTCAATCAGAACAAACCAACGGGGCGTGGCGCCCTAGCTACGAGATGTTAGGTATATGGCCGCTTCATTCCCTTAGTAGCAAGGTTTTTCTGCTCTTCTTGCAATTCACCCAGACCCAGTGAACAATACTGCCACCACTGCGGCTTCTCGACTTGAGCTCTGGTGACGAACTTTTTATACTTTCCTCTAGTTGTTTCGCTTCGATGATCATGTACGGCGACGTTAATGGTAACGGCGACAACAGTCACCTTCTACACCGAAGTAGCCTTAATTTGGATTCCGCCAACCCCAACTCGATCGAACTTCTCCTTCAACAACAGATCAATCAGCAACAACTTCTTTCCCCAACAATGCACCAACGCCGTGATTCATTTCTTCAGCGCTCCCCGACTACTACGCCGATGTCGTCGACATCGCAGCATCAGGCTGAGGCGTTGGACCATGCGACCTCGCATGTGACCCCGCACACCGCCAACGCTAGCCTGCATCGTCCGGTGAACATGTCTCGCTCTGCATCTCAATACTCGTTAACGTCCACTGGCCACTATCGCAGCAATACCCACGAGTATCGAACGCCGCGCGGCTCATTCGGTCATGCGTCCCCCCCAACGGAACCCAATAGATCACCAGCGGCATCACAGTATTCATTTACATCAATCCAACAGATCGGCACCCAATCTTGTGCCACTGAGCTGGATAATTCCAACTATCCCCCAACGCAGCCATCTAATATCCAGGCAACGACCTCGCCAACCGAATCTCGTTGTGAATTGAGTCCAATACACGTGGTTGAACCCATGTTTCACTTCGATGTCAATGATATTATCGCAGGCACATTGACAGGAGACGAACACGAGATCAGGATATTTAGTCAGGCGTCTGCTGCGAGCGGGTAAGTGTTCTCCACACAATTACAAATTTTATTCAATGAGCGGTGCAGTTTCAGTCAGGGACTACCATTTGGACAAGGAACCTACGTAGGCCACCACCGCTGGATTCACTCCTATTCCTCTCCGACAGGCTTCCGGGAGCACTTGAGCTCTGCAATGGATATCTATGAAATGGCAGATGCCAAGATATCGGACAAACCCCTGGAGGTGCACAGTCTTGTACACGCCGTAATCCCAGGCCACAGATTCATGGCCCGAGCAGTGCGGGTCCATCCATGTCCTCATCATTAAACAACCTTGCAACAAATTTTCCTCGACTTAGGAGCCGCCCACAATCGGCGATTGCGGAAGTATGAACTTCTTTTAACATAGCCAAGTATACACTATCTCTTCGGCATGAATATACCTCATTGTCATCACCATCATGCCTGAGGCTGTATGGAGCCATATTATAATCGTACTCACTTTGAGTCTTGCCGGATAGTCTCTGACCATACCTCTCGGAATAACCAGTGCTCTTGAAGGATTGTTCATTCATCTCAGAGACAAGGCAATCCCACCTTGCAAGACCCATCATCCAGGACTTCTTGGAGAAGGAAGGCACTGTCCATTTCTTTACGAAACGATGGGGTTTGATTTTTCACGGTCGCCACATTTCATTATGTTTCTCCAGAGGTCGTGTGCTCGAAAACAGAGGAGGAATATCGCTTTCTCAAGCAGCCGAACAAGCTCCACTATCACTGTTTGCCCTGTGGATTTTCGGCCCATGCGGACTTTACCATTTGGATATATTCTTAGCACTTGCCACAGTTGTTATTGCCCAATTCACACACCGAATTGAGATGTTGAAATTGGCGAAAATTTTCTAAAAAAAATGCACTGTAACACTGCAGCTATAGCAACGCCTCCATGTCTCTCTGGATATGGTCACTAGTGAAGTTTGCACAGTAGCACACTATATAGCATAAGCCGATTGTTTTGCTATTCTATACACTACTCTGTCACACGCCAGATGAGATTCGAATTGACATGCCGTCGATACAGCCGATGGACAGCTTGAGTCAGGAGATGCGAACCAGCAATCATGTTCAAGATGTCTTCAACTACGTAGCAACGCTCCTTGCCACTGATAATGTTTTTATGGCCTTTCCTCAGTACTTTTGCTACCTTTGGTCTACGATTACCAGTGCTTCTTCTAACAACACCCTCATCAGACACGTGAGCCTTTTGGCTCCCTTTTCATCTTCGTGCCGCCCACAGCTGGGCTCTTTTGGTTATCAAAAGCCAGTCGAGAATATAATGTGAGAAGTGGCTTTCCAAATAGCACGGCGGAACGCTGCTAATGTGATCAGGCCCGCCTCCTCTACACAAGTCGAACCGGCTACCACATCTTGTGTTTTTGGAACCTCCTTGCGAAACGACGCTTCAGTTTGCTTACCACAGCTAGCCCGCCGCCGCCGCCGCGCATCGCCCCTACCCGGTGCTTCTTCTGATCCGGCCATTGGCCAAGTTACTCGACTAGGAAAATTTAAATGCCTTGATCCTGGATGCGATGATCTCACTTTCGGCCGTCAAGCCGATTTCAAGAGGCATTACGAGAATGTACATGCACCAAGAAAGATCGAATATTTCTGTCCGCAAGAAGGCTGCTCGCGCTCCAGGAAGCCAGTTGGGGGAAAGAGCAAAGGACGTAGCTTCAATAATAGGAAAGACAAGATGGAGGAGCATTTGAGAACTGTGCATCACAAGCGGGCCGGGAAGAGGATGAGGTTCGATGAAGATGACACCGAATATGGAGAAGAAACCCTTGATGAGGGTTTCGGGGAGCAACAACCCAGAATCGGCCGCCGAAGATACTAATTGAAGACTTCAAAGAATACTAGCCGGGATATAGCTCTTTGTCCCTAACTTTGGAGCTTTATGTTACACGTTGGCATCTACTTTGTGTTTAAAGTTTTATCAATTGGCCGCCAACTTGTGCAGACTTCCCGGGAGGCATGATTTACGGCAAATTTTAAATATGACTATGATTTCTTGGGCTGCATCACGCGTTTGAATGGACTCAAGTGACGGGGAGGGACCTATGTATTCGATCGGTTCTCCTTGGAGTTATGGTATGTTGAAGTCATTACCTGCAGATTGCGCAAACTAACAGATTTCCTAGTACACTGAGTACTTGATATGTATGTAACCTTCTATTCGTTTGGATTCGATACATATTTCGTGGAACACGGCTTTTTCTACTGGCCATATAGCCCCTTATGAGTATTGTCCTTTTGGCTAGCGCCCTTGCGATGTGAGAACTTCACACATGGACCAGATTTCGTGTATAATCACCAATAATCAATGCCTACTTTATTACTTTATACCTGTTCTTTCAAATGATCAAGACTGGAGATAACGCGGCTATCATTGTGCCATTTTACAGGCAAATACACACCAGGGGACAATAGAATCAATTGAGATGCAACGACCATGACTGCAATGGTTTTGGGCAGCTGTGAAAAAGTCTATAAGTGAGATGATATTCAAGATTTTTAGATAACATCTCCTCCGTCACGCGATCTACCCTCCTACTTTGAGAATCTCTTCCTTAGGGTATTTGGAAAGAGTTCCGCTTTCATACCTGTATTATTCCCTCGCAACTAGTCTTGGGCTACAGTACTCTTCTCACCACTTTGGTCTCCCTCTATCGCACCAACTCCATATGGAGGCTCAGCTGTGTGATGCATGAACGGGCGCTCATCAAGTAGCTGAAATAGTGGTTCCATGGGCTCTACATTCTTTCTGAAGACGTATTTCTGCATGTACCACGGTAACTTTTTCCGGTAGTATGTTGCAAAATCTCGGTTGCCAACATCAAAAATTGTATCTAGCTCTTCCAAGGTCAAATTCTTTGTCTCAGGCAGGAGGAAATAAGAGTAGACCCAACCGAACACATTCCATGCGGCGTACCACTACGAGAGAAATGATGTCAGTTCAGTGCGTCCCGTGCAAGATAGGCAGAAGGTTCACTTACACCGAATGCACCTTGAGGTGTGAATGCTTTAACAAGAGCAGGCCAGGTTAGGGAAAGAATGAAGTTGAACCCCCAACACGTTGCCGTGGCGAAAGACATCCCAACATCGCGCAGATGTAATGGAAACGCTTCTGCAGAATAGGTAAACGGTACAGGACCTTCACCTGGGGAGTACACGGCCATGAAGGTATAAATAGCACTTTGATGCAAAAGTCAGCAGGATATGTTGTAATTTGTACATCGTTACTTACGCAGCGATTGATCCAAGACGTTCTACAGTCGGCCTACCGGTCTCAGGGTCGAGGGGAAGATAAAAGGACATACCGCACCATAGGAGACAGATACCCATAAGCGGGAACGTGGTTAGTAGCAGGTTGCGGCGACCGAACGTATCAATTGTGCTAGTGCTAGTCAGTATTTGTGTTAGGTACACTCTTTGCTAATATACTTACTATATAGCGGGAATAGCGAACAACCAGTTCGTTATACCTGTACCCATCGATGTAAGTAAGGCTTCAGAGCGCGAAAAGCCGGCTTCTACGAAGATCGAGGTACTGTAATAAGCGATGACGTTAACACCGCAGAATTGCTGCATAAACATAACAAAAAAGGCACTCTGAGCCGCACGACGGTTGCGTCGAACGAAAAAGAATTCCTTCCATAGGTTTCGACCCGCACGCTCGGATTGCTCTACTTCGAGAAGTCTGTATGCATAGTACATGTCACGGGCGGCCTGAATCTTGTGTTTGCGAAGGCGACAGAGAGATTCAAAAGCTTTGTCGTATTTGCCTTGCTCCATATACCTAGGTGATGTCAACATATCGAGATTCCAGAAGAGGAAAATGGTTCTCACTTACCACCTTGGAGATTCAGGACAGAAGTATACCTGGAGACATACTATGAGAGGAGGAATGCTGGTTGACGCCAACATCCACCTCCAAGGCGAGAGCTCTCCCAAAAAGGTAACATTCTGAAACGCGACAGATACAACGAAACCAAGCATTATCCCGAAAGCTGTCCACATTTGCCACATCATTGTCAGCGCACCACGAATGGTCTTCGGTGCGGATTCGGCTGCGTAGACAGGTGTAGTAGAAGATTTAGCGCCAACTGCGAATCCGAGGAAGAAACGGGCAATCAACAGGTTTGGCCAATTATTGGCGGCAGCCATCCATATGCCAGTAATGAATGAGATGACGCAGGATATGAAAATGGTTCCTCGGCGTCCGAAGAACTTATTCAAAGGTGCGTTGGACCAACATCCGATGAGAGCGGAACAGAGATACGGAGCGCCGTTAAGAAGTCCACGGAGCCATACGTTGTCGCTTCCAATCCCAAATTCTTCGAAATAAAATTCCTAAAGGAAAGTCATTGAAAAATTCCGTATATATGGTGTGGCAAAGAGATGACTTACTTGAGCACCGTTTACGGCCGTCTGGTCCATGCCTTGTACGATTGCTGATCCAGCACAAAGCACAACCAGAAAGTATAGCATGAATGGCTGACTCCATCGGTGGGTTATTTCATGTCTCAAAAGATCTTTTTCTTCCAGGCTAAGTTGATTGACATACTCAAATCCATCATCGCGCTGACCTGCGCGAGCAATTAATGCGCCCTTTCGGAAGGCATCCTGATGCTCTTGGAGACCTTTCTCTACACACCAAGCGTCAACATCAGCTAGAACTTGGTCCTCGCTTGTCCCAGCTAGGGGATTCCGAAGTTTGGCGGCAACGGATGCTTTTCGAGGATGACCGGTACAGGAGGCGCGAGGAGGACCTTGAGCATTCTCATTGTGCTCCGCATTACCAAGGCTTGTCTTGCTGCTACTGGAAGATGAGAGCTGGGGCTCGGTAGCCTCAATATCGGGCTTTCGGTGAGACATATGTAATGATGATTCCAAGCGTCAGGTCCAAGTGTAGAAAAGCGCTCCCGCCTTTTAGGAGAGCTTCTAGATCGAGTGGTACTTGGTAGATGAACCGATCGGGTATCTATAAAGTATGGTAGTACCTATTATATAGCCCTTATTAGAGCGCTACGGCAGTGTCCATTACCCAGTCTACGATCCAACAAAAATGGGTCAGGTTATGTACCGGGGTGAAGTTCCCCATGGGTCTCGCTACACAGACTAACGTATTGGCACATGTAACCGTACATGGGAAAATTACATCGGAGTGACCGCCCCAGAGCAGACATTATGGTGTTTTCCTGGGGTACGAATAGCTGGGACGATGTCATAGTGGATACTTGCTGCATGTTGGATTTTCTCGGCTGGGGATAACCTTTTCTTGGCGGCAAAATGCAGAGGCGAACTCTGGGCGGCCAAGAACATACGTGAAATCTGTCGCAGTTGGCCTGATATTTTGATGTGGGCGGTCCAGTCGTATATTGCCTGGCGAACTGTTGAAAGAACGGCGTCACTTAGTGCCGGAGTAAGTCGTTTGCGCTCTAACATCAGTTGAGAGAGCTTGGACCGCTTCCGCTTTTGTCTCATAAACAGTCTACGTCTATAGAGAACATTATGGAAGCAACCTAGAGTACCGCGTCAAGTGCTGTATTCAGCTGTTGCGTGCTGGTTATGAGGGCGCTTAAATCAATGCAACATATCTTCTCCAGTTGTAACACGGATGATGACTGCATGGAGAGCTTGGCAAATATGAAATGTCGGCCACGCTTGGGACTTGGCCATGAAGATCATCTTCCTGAAGGGGTATTCCGTGAGCAAGCCCGGCACCTTCTTCCGGTTTTGAAGTCTCCTCACCCTTCAGCAGTCATTTCCACATGTACTACTGATATCTTTAATGTGCTGTAAGCAGTTTCCCTCGTCAGCACGGCCCACTTATCAAAACTCTACATACTCTACATACGGTATCTTTGCTGATAGTGTGTACGTCTCAGAGGAACGACACTCTCTTTTGGTCTATGTAAGGACATAGCACACAGCACCCTCATCCAGAATACTGCGTCTTTGCCGCTGTTGCACCAACAATATCAAAGCCTTTCCATCCAATCATAGTCCCACGACAATACTTTTCATAATTATCGATCCCTAAAATATACGACTGATTCTCTGCCTTCTTTCCCGGAATATTTGATGTGTTCCACCACGAATCCGTAAACGGATACAATGTATGCTCAACCATAGCATTCATGCCAAATTTCCATTCATCTTCTGCTTCCTGCGTCGGTTCGATGGTTCTTGCACCTTCATTTGAGAGGTTTTTGATGGCGTCGCATACGAAGTCGCACTGGCACTCGATTATCGTAGGGCCATTTGACAAAGCGGTTGGCGCTTGAGGTGAGTATATCATAAATGCGTTCGGGACTATGAGAACAGTCAGTATCTGTGTGTATTTTTGCCCGCCCTTATGTATGGGCGCCACTTACAACCAGATATCATCATTCCAAGATAGGTCCGCACTCCGTTGCTCCAGACATCTTTGATATCGACACCGTCTTTTGATTTCAATCCCATATTCGTCAATGAACCGGTAAATGAGTCGAAGCCTGTTGCGCACACTATGTAGTCGTACTTCCGGTCTTGATCTTCGCTGCCTAGACGAAGTCCGCTTTCAGTGAAGCTGTCTATTGGGTTTTTATTGAGATCCACAATGTCAACATTATCCTGGTTCAAAACATCGTAGTAGTCATGTTCTAGTGGGGTTCTTTTTGTGCTGAAATAGTATGGCATCTCATCCGGGGCCATTAATGCCTGCTTTGCGGGGTCTGTCAATCGTTCTTGTACTTTCTTCTTCCAAAAATCATACACTATCTTGTTAGCCTCCTTGTCTAGTGCGATGTTGTTGTAGTTTCGAAGAAGAAATTGAAATCCACCTGCGCCCCAGGTGCTCTCAAAATACTTCTCTCGTTCTTCGGGAGAGACGTCTTGGGCACGGACATTGTGGCGTAGAGTCGGGAAACCGACAGCACTATTGCGTCCTGCGGCGAATAGTGCGGGATAATATGCTCGCCAGGCTATCTGTTCTTCTTCGGTCCAAGTTCTCTGGCCCATAGGGAGGCAGTAAGATGGTCGGCGCATAAGCATGGTCAGATGTGAGGCTTCTTTGCCTAATTCTTGGACGATTTGGACGGATGTTGCGCCTGCACCGATTATGGCCACACTCTATGTAGGTGGAAAGCACGAGATTAGTTTGAGGGTCGACTGTGGTCATGCGTAAGACGCTTACCTTGCCCTTCACGCTCGTTTCCTCTGGCCACGCGCCGGAATGGTAGATAACCCCTTGGTATCTTCCCCTTCCAGGCCATTCTGGTAGATGAGTTCTATGCAGTAGGCCCGTTGCTAGTATGAGCCACCTAGCCTTCGCTTTCCCACCATCCTCAGTCACTACATTCCACTGTGCAGCTTCTTTGTCCCACGTACACTCACAAACCCTCGTATTAAATGAGACATCTTTCTGCAGATTCAGCGTCTTATCGACGTGTGCCATATACATACGTAATTCTCGATGATCGGGAAATCGCTGTGAAAAGCTCCATGTGTTATACACTTCAGGGATGTTGAGCTGATAGAAGGGTGTTTCGCTGTCTACTCGTGCGCCTGGGTAGCGGTTCCAATACCACACGCCCCCGAAGTCAGAGCCTGTCGATATATTACGAAAGCAAAAAGATTTAGTGAGTTATAGGGACAGGTACCGGCTTCAAATATATGGGTTTTGAGGCCATCGTTACGAAGGCGGTGGAGGGCGCTGATACCCGAGAAGCCTGCGCCGACAACAATCACATCGTATTCCTTTGAACTCGTGACATAACCGTTTGTTATCCCTACATTAATCTCACCCGTGGGCAAGGGTATTGATGCCATGGTAGCTACCCAATATATGGAAGCGGGTGGGGAAGCTATAACGAAGGTGGAGTCAATAGCTAGGTAGGTTGAAGTTTCAGGAAGAAAGGAATAACAGGAGATACACCAACGAGTAACTACGGTCGATTCAACTAGAATAAATGCACTTCTCATTTGATTGTGAATTACTCGGCCCGAAACTCTGTTTACAACCGCTCGGAACATGGGATCCACGAATGCCTAGCGTTGTACATGCTCACCTAATGTAGGCTACTCCCGCCCTCTTTTGACGTTATGGTAGTCTGATGTTTCGTTTAATCGTGAACAATCAATCGAGTCCAACGGTTCTGTAGAGTAAAATTACCTAAGGCACGGTGGTCCAGCACCAGGACCTGTTGATGTCGGCTTGACAAAGTTTAGTGACACCAGTGACGTGCCTAATGTGCCCAGTCTTATGGATATATCAGCAACAGACTGGTAAATCAGCAACTTAAATGTCTAGGATGTCTGAGCATCATGGAGATAATTCCTTCCGCCTTGGTCGTGAGCAGGCTTTGGTGGGGCCGCTCGATGTCATAACATGCACAATGCGGGGTAGCTTCCGATGTGGCTACCGAGGCATCTCCCAATGCAGAACATTACCCCTAGCTACTCAGAGTCATGAAAGCGACTATGCGGCTGGGGCACGATGGAAGACGATGCTGTCTCTATAGTACGAAGCGCTCTCGAGTATACAAATTTACTTACATATCCAGGGCAACCTATTCTCGTGCAAGTTATGCTTTGTCCGACTCTAGTAAGCTATAAAATTGAAAGATTTATGCACTACTGCCGTCTGCCAACTTCTTCTCCTGCAAAGCCCTCCTGTCTGACTTCTGAACAGCGACTGTCTTCCTCGTATATTTCCTCTTGTCTACTGACGGAATGAAGAAGGCCGCAACCACGCCTAGAAGGCCAAATGCGAGCGCAACGAGGTATGACAAATGAGCACCCTCAAGATAGGCTTGTTTGTTACCTAAGCTCGCCGCAGCTTTTATAGCTGGCGTGATCCCTGGAATCGCAGAATACCCAGCGGCGGTATTGGTTCGCGCGGCTACGATAAGCTTCCTGACTGTGTCGGGGGAGAGATTGAAGGGTGCTAAGTTGGAGCGTACAGCTCCCGGAAGAGTTTTCGTATATTTGCCATTTGTCACATTGCTAAATATAGCGGTTGCGACAGCTCCGGCGAGCAGACGTGATGTTCCAGCGAGGCCAGCCGCAGTGCCGATGTCCTCCTGATACACAATTCCAAACCCCACCAGGACCATGCCTACAAGTGGTGGTCAACACATGTTTTATGCTTATTTTATATGCGATGGTTTTCTTACCATTTAGAAGGTTCACAGATGTGCACGTCGAGATGATGACCGTGAGGATAATCGCTTTAGCTGGGTTCTCCATCGTTGAGGTTGCCATTGCGCCGACACAAGCAGTCCTGTAACTATTAGGGCACACCCTTTATCACTATGCGTTACTTACTGTAAAGCAACAGCAAACATGATTACCCAGCGTTGGTGACCGATAACTTTGCTGAATGCCACAATAATCCCACCAATAATTGTGCCAAGGGGTAGAACTTCTGCATAAAGACCTTTCGAAACCTCATCGCTGGCGTAGATAAGCTGTGAAAGACGGTTCCAGAGAGTGGCGTTTGAGTAGTACTGCATACCACCAATAGCCATGACCAACATGGGGACAGTGAAACTGCAAATGTCAGTTATGGCTCCGACTGTAAATTATCCCACGAAAGGTCTTCAGTGTGCAGCTTTGGCTTTTCTCATGCTCGTAGCGTACACTAAAGCAGCACAATTGCAGGTCGGAATTGAAGCTTACTGTCTCATAGCTCTGAAAAGACGTGGAGGGAATAGTGGTGCTTCCATTGGATAATAGGCCTCGTAGAAGCCCAGCCCAGTCAAGGTCAACAGACCAATTACTAGATACAATTGTCAGATTAGTGCTTAACTCATACGCAGTCAATAGAGAGGGTAACGCACTGATTGGAGCAAGTGCAGTGACAGATATCCATGGAGCCATTGATCCGCCCCAACTTACACCGACGATGAACAGGGTGCAGCCAGCGAGGAACAGGAACAAACCAAACCAGTCAAATTCCCGGAGAAGCTGACGTGCGGACTTCCCATGCTCGGTCTTCTTCTCCTTCCACGAGGGTGGATTATAGAAGAAGATGAGTATAATGAGATTGACAATTTGGAAGCCAATCATCATATAGTAACAAATGCGCCAGTTCTTTGTTTGTTTGATTATAACCCTACTTGTGGTGAGCTGGGAACAGATGAACCATGGTAGTGTAGCTGACCAGGATATTAAAGGCATAATTTGGGCAACGATAGAGGCTGCATCAAAGAGACCAATCGTAACATGTCGATATTTACTGGGCACAATTTCCTTCTTAAATTAATTGCGTTCGTTGGAAGTATGTTACGAACCTACCTGAACAGCACCGAAGGCCATCTCAAGAAACCCAGACCCGCACCCAAACAATGCGCCTCCTGCGATCATCTGGTTGATGCTCTTTCCTGTAGCAGAGACTATGCTTCCTAGAATGAGGATACATGCGCCTGCAATAAAAAACCTAGGGGTTAGAGATATGAGGTTAGCACGTGTGCCACGAATAGCTTGCAAACTGGGTTATCTCACCATCGCCGACCAAATATATCTGATAATCGTCCACCGACCGTCACAAACATGGCTCCACCGAGGTTCCAGGCTATAGATATGATGACACGATTAGCGCATACCCTGAAAGCATGAATAGATATAACTTGTGCTAAGTATCGAAGCATTTGGACTTTTTTGGTGAGGAGGTGACTAGAGATATGACATACTGTTGAAGCATTAGCAGAGTGTTTTACTGTCTCTTTGCCGGATTACACTACCAGATTGTGATCCATGTGTATCTAGGGTCAGGTCCTAGATCTGCATTGATGTACCCGAGGATGGAAGGAGGTATTAGAAGGGTAAAGAGATACCTAGACAGATTTAATAGTCAGCATAATATCGCCATCTCAACTAGTCAATAAGTTTTCACGTTTGAGAGGCGAGGCGCAAGCGTTGACGTGAAACATCCGCCAGCTAGACAAGTGATGGATTATTTCTAGAGCAGTTGGAGGTTCTAATCCAACTTCACTGTAAGTTTTCTGGGTTACGTACGCATTGTAACACATCGCCATTGAAACCGCGGCCATGAACGTTCTAAAAGTCCTAAAAACTCTCAGCAACTGTACTATGTTTGTGTGGATGAATTCGTACATTCCCACTTCTTCGCCCGTAGTCTGCAAATGACGCACGATGTCCTCATTTGCATCATCGATATGGTGTGATCTGTGCTCACTGTCGCTGATATCAATACTCGCAATGGTTGTCTTGCCGTCGCGATAGATTGCCATTATATACAACGTTCGCTCGTCAATGATGGAGTATGATTTGCAAGATTCCAAGTGAGAATATCGGCAGCAGTCTAAATACTTAAATCAATTATGCACACCTCCGGTGACCCATCCAACGGTTGCGTCTGATTTCTCCGCAAGTTCTAGGCATAGCAGTAGTCCAATTCATGCAATGCACTTCAGAGAATGTCCGCGTATGCTCGGAGGGAACTCCTGCTTAACGACATGGGGATGAACACGGTATTTCCGTTTTAGTCAAGGATATAGTGGGGTTTTGCGGAAGAAAGGTTTCTGTGGCGTCAAGTGTGGTTAGATTGCAATCCTGTCTCGGAAAACAATAACCAAGCCTTGCTTTCAACGTGTATGGGCGGTTGTTGTCGGAAGGCATCAATAAATCAAACACAAAGTATCATTAACGGGAAAAATAGCCGTTAACCAAGTTCATGCTATGCCGCTATATATGTAGAGATTCCAGTATCTTCTCTTTCCCTTCTGCATTTAGACGGAGTTCCGGAAGTCCTTGATGTCCTTGCAGCTCGCATACCATTGTATACATGCAAAACTGAAAGCTTAGCTTTGACGCAGATGTGAAAACATGGAAATGCGGGGTTACTGTGTACTAAAACACCCTTTAGAGAAGCGGTCGTCCTCGAGCAGAAGTGTCCTGGCTGACCTAATCCTTCTTCTCATTCTCCATGGTTGCCAACTCAACATCTGTCCTTCGCCAGTAGTGGCTGAGATCTCCTACTGGCAAATTCACTGACCATCGCATCTCTGCCACCATGATAACAAAGAGCATGTACCAACCAAGCATCGCAACAACAAACAATAATGCTCCACCAGCCTACCTTCATTTAGTACTTGACCATGCTCTCCCAGAAAGCGACATACCTTCTGCAATCGTAAGGCCTTCTGAAATTGGCCATCACTCAATGCCCAGTATGCACCGCTGAGCACCCAAGAGTCAATCGTTACAAACCCAAAGATACCCGCGAATACTGCGTTGATCCTAATTGTGAATAGCCAGAAGGTGCCCAATGCAAACCCCCAAACTAGGAGATAAAGCGCAATGGCAGCATTCATCTCCTTCGAGACCGCTCCAGCGGCCGCATCGCCGGTTGGGGAGTATGCACTCGCTAGTCCAAGCGTAGGAAGCTGTAGTAGCCCAAAAGAGAGCCAAAAGACGCAAAAGAGGCCGCAGACCATCATAGGGAAGAACTGAGCCTGGATCCAAAGGAAAATCGTGGAGAGAAGGAGCAGGACTGGCCCTGTGAAGAAAAAGATGCCACTGCTGTTTGTTAAATCAACAATTCACGAGGCCGATCAAGTCTTACGCGACAGCAGGTAGCCCGCTTGCGCCACCCCACCCCATCAAAATCATAGAAAACGTAAACGTAGATATCACGAAGCTAAATGGTCTTTAGTGTACTCATCTTATGTTGATCATACCGACATACCCAAGGAACCCCAATGGTGTTGCGTTTGCAAACCTACTGTTGGTTGCATGTGGGACCTTCGGAGCCAAATACAACTTCTCAAAAAGCTCCGGACTCAAAGAGATGTTTGTAGTAGTATGTGCTAGCTGCGGTCCCTTTTCAATTCGATCGGATTCGGTGCCGTTGATAGTTGGCTGCGCTGCTGCTGTAGAACTCGCCATGTCTGCTAAAAGTTCTTGGTACGATGGGTAATATTTTCAAGTTTGGGATAGTGGGCCTTTTATGGGTTGGGTTGAACAGCACATCCGCAATTCACCCTTGTCCAAGTATACGACCTCCTAGTGGGGTCACAGCTTACTCCTCCCGGCCTTATTCGACGGAGTTGATGGGTGGAAGTCCCATGCTCCGCTCCTAAGTCAGGGCATATTATTCGTCGACCACTTTCGACAGGGCACAAGCACACCCTCTCAGTGGCTGGCTATATACCTTGTACAACCCCACACTCCATCCCCGACCCGAAGTTACCACCGCGTCCAGGATTTGCATGCAAGGCTCTGAATATAGTAATCCAACACGTGGTTCTCCACTCCCCCTCCTTTCGCTTGCTACCGGCAGAATGGGAGCGGATGCTTGCGGGCCAACCCTTAAAAAATTGTATCCATTGTTGAATCACAAAGGAAGCCTCTCGCTGTGTAATTTCTCGCATGTTCTCGGAATGGTAGACCTTCACATTTACAACAGTTTCAAACCACAAGTTTGGCAATGCAGTGAGTGCTTTCTTAAATATTTACAGTAGGAATTTTTGAAGAGCAAGATGTGCGTGAATCTGAGAACGAGAAATGGTACGAAGAATGTAGAGGCAACCCAGGTATGTACCCAAATCTGAACGAAGTAGACGAGCGCGAGAATAGAAATGAGCGACGGTAAGAAATTCCAAGTCTCTAGTATGTACTAGGCAGTTAAAATCTGTTGTGCAGCCTCAAGTTTATCATCTAGCAAGCGTTTGCATTTCCAAGAAAGAGACATGCTCTTTGTGTGTCGCTCACTCCAAGTTGAAAGAAGAGTAACCATGGAGAAGAGGAGGCCAACGCTTCTTGAGGCCAGAGTCATCTTGGGGATAGATGTCTGTTGTTCCTGCTTTGTACTGGCATGAACGAATTAGCGAAAATTGGCTTGAAGAACGGCCTGGGGCTACTACTCACCGCTGCCCAGTTGTTGCAGGTACCCCACCATTCTGAGCCCGTTGGCGGGAGAGATATCTGAGCTTTACGCTCCAAGAATTGAATGCTTAGCCCCATGCCAACGTGAAAAGCAATATGACAATGCATAAGCCAAGCTCCAGGATTATCAGTTGGATATGCAATGACGAGCCAGCCACCACCGGGAAGTTGGGCAACATCGCGACGAGGCGGATTGGTAAAGCGCAGCTGGTTGAAGTTGTTAGCTACGCTAAATTGACCTGTACCAGCACCCAAGATGTAGCTGTCATGTCCATGCAGATGAATGGGGTGCGCGATGGGAGGTGCACCGGTTGCCTGCTGAATGATCCAGTATGTCCACTGCTATAGTTAGTCTAAGAGTCGAATGTAAATGTGGGATACGTGCCGTTGTTGCCGATGTAGACGGGACTTGCACAACATTGTACGATGCTGGAAAGTTATTATTATTTTGGGCTACATATTTGATGGTGGGATTTCCAGGGTCGATGATCATCGATGTTCCATTGATCGTCCAGAGCACTGTATTACCATTGGTTGCAACAGGACCGAACGCGACAGGAAGGTTCTTTGCTTGGGCAGCAAATGTCGAACTAGCTACGTTCTTCACAATCTTTGGCGTTGTCACCGGATCCAAACAGCCTGTTGGCGGATTTGTGGGAGGAGCTGTGGTAGGATCTGCAGGTGTCTGGCCCTGGTAAATGAAGATGGCGCGACCCTCGCGAGCGTTTCGCGACTGACATTGTAGATCGGCAACAGCACGGAACCAGTAGTTTCCGGCGGTTTGGTTGGCCGTAAAGACGACGTCGTAACGTTGGCCTAGTAAAAATATCAATGCACATTCGGAACCGTGAAAATGGCGAACAAACCTATTCCGATTTGAATGTAGTTCGTAGTGTATGGAACGACAGGAACAAAGTCTGTGGCAATCACAGAAAATGGGTGACCATCCAGGTTTACAAGTAAATTTGTGTCCACAGAGGTATTGATAAGGCGAAGACGATACTTCTTCCCAGCTTGAATAGTGACTTTGTTGTATGAGCCGCCACCAGCTGCATTTTTGGCAGTGCCGTTTATCAGAATATTGTCGCCAATTGGTGGCCCAAGGCCCGCTTGTCCGTTTGTAAAAGCGCGCGCGGCCGCCTGATATGCTGTGATATAATACCAATCCGTCATAGGCATAACGCCGAGGTCTTCATCATAGTTGGCGGTCGCGGGGCCGTTGATTTGAACTGTACCGACCACACCGTCCCCATACTGGTGCGAAAAGTGACTGTGGTACCAACTTGTACCATATTCGGTAGCTTGAAATTCGTAAGTCTTAACGTCACCTGGGGCCAAAGCACACTCAGTAATGCCGTTAGTGCCATCTTGAATATTTTTGTTCAGCATGCGGATACCGTGCCAATGGATGGATGTTCCATTATGTTGAAGTAGGTTCCGCACTGTGACCCTTATCGTGTCCCCCCAGTTGGCGACAATCGTCGGGCCTGGTGTTCGACCTGACATGTATTAGTTATGAGCATACCTACAGCACAGGCCATGTGAAACCATTAACCAACATGCAAACCCTGGAGCCCGCGCCATCAGGGTTGCAAGTGGTGTTCTCAATTCGAAGGTTATAGGCACGGATTACGCCTGTATTAGGCCAGGACGTGTACATATCGGTATGTGAAGCTGGACTCGTTAGCCAACAAAGCCGATGCCCCTGGGACTAGAGGCGTACTAAAACCAGGAGCCCAACAGTGTCTAGTATTTGGCCCATGACCAGGTCCCATGCATGAAGCGGGAGACTGGCGCTCCTCGAGGGTATCTCGCTTTAGGGTAAAAGGAGTAAGATCGACAGGATCTGAGGGGATGGCTACTGCGTTGGCAGGGAAGTCGGACAGCCTCAACAGGATGGCTCCCAGAGTGAATAGTGCCTTCATGATCGTTCTGTGCGAAACAGAGGAGAGATGAAAGTTTGTAATGACTGACAAAGAGAGAATAGAAAAGAGGCGGTTACGAGAATTGCTTAAGGGCTGCTCTGAGGCTTGAAGCAAAGGAAGGTGAGCTTCTTATAGATATTGAACAAGGTCTAAAGTTCACCTCTACTCGCGCTCCCTAGAATTATAGAATAGAAAAGTATCTATTCTTAGACTCAATACACATCACGAAGTGTTTACTCGCTTAGATCTCCCTTTCCGTTGCCCGACTGGTCATATCCGGTAGCGAACACGAGCGTGATTTCCATGTGATTGGAGAGGTGAACGGACATTTGGGGTTGAAGCTATGTATAGAGGTTGAAAATGACAAGACTTACCACCGGCATGTTCTTTCATTGACGCAAGGTCTACAAGCATTGACCGCCATCAACCCTCCTGAGACTACATGCATACACTCCTACCTGGCCAAGTCATCAATCAAAGACGCCAAACTATAGGTGTTGCGACGCAGCCATCGCTTAAATCGTCAAAGTTGATCACAAAGAGCTCTTCTAATGATAGCTGAGAGCGATGAGCAAAGGAAGCCCAGCCTCATACCCTCCAAACCAGGCCTTCATATGTTCACATCCAGAGGTTATAAGAATGGCCAAAGCTTTTGAACGTAACACAACTGATAGATCGAAAGTGGCAACCGCATGCTAACTTGCATTGAATGCCGCACGATATTCACGATTTCAAGACCTAAGCCTGTTATTTCATGTTGGGTTTCTGTCCTAATCCCACTCGAGTTGCAACAATCACACTATGATATTCAGGTTTGCTACGCTGAACAGTAAGGAAGGCTTATGTCACTGTAATTTAGATGTTCCAAAGACGGTGATAGCGAGATGCGGAGAAGAGCTTTCGAGCAAATTGCCACCTACTCCATGAAACGGACTGTATGATATATATATACAAAATAGGGTAACCAAGCCAAATGAACGTCAAATGGATGGGTAGATAGACCATTCGAACTGCAATATTTGAGTGATTCCAGGGATCAGTATCAGTGTTTCTATGTCGTTATTTTGTGATCACAGTAGATCAGTCAATTTCACAAGCATGAAGTGGCGGCATAATGACAAAACAAGCCCTCGGTTACCCACCGAATCGATACGTGGGTTCATAGTTAAAAGCATTCAAGGGATGACACGACTTTTTCGGACTTCGATGTTCCGAATGGCCTCCGTTTGGAAACGAAACGAGAGTTCATAACGAGTTTTAACCATGTGGCTAAAGGTTAGGGGTCGTGGTTATTGCTAGTACCATCGTATTCAAACCCTCTCTTAAACCATTGTCACTAAACATAACGAGTACTACCAAACTCATAGTGTAGAAAGATATGAGGCAAAGGATCTGTACCGTACCTGAAACCTCCACAAGTTACAGTATAAAGTTACAAGACTTTTCGAGCTACGTTAGCGCACTGCATACTGCCATGACTGCCGAACCTGTACTCAGGTGAAATAATTGTATCGGAACTCCAATATTTGTCTAAAGAAGGACATCTTAAAATATTCGACCATTGAATCTGGCATTTATGCATGAAGCGAACGCCGGAAGTTGTGCATGATCGCAGGTACGGACATGATCCTGCATACCGGAACCAGGAACCTACTCGGTTGCTTCTGAGCTCTCCGCATAGCTTTACGAAGGTAATGTCCGTGAGGCTTCGTGCACCGTATCGGCGGTCGAATCAAATCCGGCTATTTGTTGTCGTGTTCGGAAGTAGACATAGCGTAGAATGAAAGCCACAATGGCTGAAAATACTTCCCATTGTGCCGACTGATTCTGAAGCTGAATGCACCTACATGTATGACAATTGCGCTGTACGAAGTCCGTAGGGTGACTCGAGGGAGTCGCGAAACGCCCGCAATGTTCATAGTAGTGCAAAGGAAGATCAGCGGCTAGCCATCACAGTTGAGAACACATTGAATGTCCGACATGGCCCATCACAGGTTACGTAATCGCTATTTGGCTCCCAACCATTTTGAATATGCTTTTCGTGAAGCCTGACACTACAGCTATCCGGATCAAGATCCAGTCACCATGATTCTGGGCATTTGCTGCCAATCTTCATCATGGGACGACCAATCCTCAAGGTATGTATTATTACCCTGTCTTCACTTTTACGTTGCTGGACTTCTGTTCACTCAAACCCCCAGCCTGAGGAGTACGCGAGACTATTACTCCCATTCTCTTGGTTGCATCTACGATCTGAAACCTGCCTGATGCGCACCAAATCTGCCCTTTCCAAGAAGGGCCAGGGTGATTGAGTAGGGTTGATTGAGAAATCCAGAAGAGCGATCAAGAGGCGCACGCAACTATCCTGGTCATGGATTGGGCTACCTAACAAAGTATTCATCAGCTTTCTCCGCGAGCATGCCTCAAAAGCACAACTTGGTAACTTCAGGCTCGAGACAGGCGGCAAGTTGGCCGCAACCAAGTGCATGCCTGATAGGCAAGACGGTGTTGGCACATTACTTGTTGACGGAGCGAAGAAGAAATGGTGGGGCCTTTGCGCGCCAAATTTCCCCACATCACCAAGTGGATGTTCCGAAGCCATCCCTGTCATGCCGCAGAGGTTTAACTACGTCTCACGTGCTGGCGTTTAGAGGTCAATAAAAGGCATAGCATTTGGCGAATCAATACCGCAAAAGATCGGTACAACCTCGAAATGACAACGGAATGTGCTATTGAATCATACCCGGCCTCCTTTCTAAGTTCGGCTCACCATTGAAAGTTTATTTGATAGGACATCTTGGAGTAGAGACCACGAGGTGATCGTGTTGGCGGTGCCAGTCCATTTCGGTACGAGATTAACTTAGCAGCTGGGGCTAGCATCCTTAATATACTGCGAATTTGCTGGAATTTCTGGCCGACAGTCTCCTGAAGGCGTTTCAAAGGGGCAGAGGTTGCGAAATCCTCCTAACGTTCCACATGAGCTCTCTAGCAAACACCTATGCGTGGAGCAACTAGGTCGAACACAGCAGCAGCAACGCAAGTGATAAGCATTTCCTCGAATGATACGACAACCTGGACAGAGTACGTGGGATCAGCAATTCAACATGATGCTAAGAAGAAATCAATCATGATCATGGTCAGGGACGATCGTGTGCAGTCCCCAAGCCACATTCACAATAGAGGGCATTGACCACATTTAAGGCGCAGGAGAGTTCCTAGAAAGTACTGGAACTACCCACAGGCGATGATGCTCAAATAATGAAAGAACTCGCAGCAATTCAGAAATGACACGATTGCATGATCTACCCACACAAAGCGACTCGTGCATCCTTCGGTATTCGGTCTTTCGTTCACAAATGGCACGGGAGCAGATTGTCTACAAGCAGGTATAACCAAAATTCAAATTTCCACAACCTCCACCTCATCTTCGCCCGCTTTGCTTTCCACTCCCAATTCCTTATTACTTCCTTCGGCTTGCTTCTCTTCCATTTCTCGTAGCTCAATATCCGCCCGGCTGACATCTGCGTGTTCTACGCCGAGCTCGCCACCTAAGACTCTTCTCAACCCTCCTAGACCACGTCTTGCTATCTCAATAGCCTCTTCACACCTCCCTCTTGCGAAGATAACTTTGGCCAAGTGGTGCATTGTCTTATACCTGTATGGGTGGTCCTCACCAAGTAGCCTTGTGCGCGATAAGATAGCACGTTGAGCTAGCTGTTCGGCTTCCTTAAGCTTTGGGTGTGCTGAGTCAGGGGGTTGCACTGAGACGGCTTGGAGGTATAGATTTTTAGAGAGAAATACCACGGAAGTCAGGACATTAGCAGACTCAGGCCCCATATGATTCTCCATCTTTCGAAGCGTATTGCGGATTACTTCTTCGCCTCTTTCGTACTGACCTTGTAGCGTGAGTACATAGCCCCAATGACTAATAGGAGGGAGCGTCCAAGGATGATCTGGTCCTAACACACGGTTTCGGCCATCTATCGAAGTGCGGGCTGCAGCTGCAGCTTCGTCAAGTTTGCCTAGGTGGCGGAGGATGACAGCCAACCCACCCGTGGCATCGAGCGTTTGTGGGTGTTCTTCACCTTGTACGCGTTTGAAGATTTCGATCAGCGTCTTCGATCGTATTTCAGCTTCATCGTACCGGCCCATATCTGTGAAAAAGACGGGATAATTGCACATAGTTGTAAGTGTCTTCCAATGCTCATCTCCGAGAAGGCGTTGCTTGGCTGCCAGGCTGCGCTGATAGTATGGATCAGCTTCCTCATATCTGCCCATTTGGTGCAATATCCAGCCCATGTCGTGTAGGGAATCTAGGAGGTGGGTCAGTAATTGCTTAAACCCAGTTTTCAAGTAATGCTCTACCTGCTGTGTCCGGATGATCGTCACCATAGATGCGTTCCCGCACATTGAGCATGTTTTCCTTCAGCTCTTTAGCTTCTAGATACCTACCTTGTATCTCCAGAATGAAGCCTAGGGTGCCCGCGATTTCGAGTGTATCAGGATGCTCATCACCAAGAAGTCGAGTGCGTATTGCAAGTGTATCGCGAGCAAGGTCCTCTGCTTCAACGAACTTGCCCAACTCCCAGAATTCCAGAGAGAGACTGGCTGCCGAACGGAGTGTATCAAGATGCTCCAAGCCAAGGAGGTTTTTACGGGCGTTAAAGTTTGCTTGGTGAAGTACGGAGGCTTCCTGATGTTTGCCCTGGTCACCAATTACGGTTGCGACGATATGCGCAGTAGTCAATACCTCGGCACTAGTCTTTCCAAAAAGACTTTCTTTCTTGAGCAGCGTTTTTTGAGCAAGCTGTAACGCATGGTCCTTTTTAGCCTGACTACGAAGGCACCAAGCAAGTTGGTCCTGTGCTCGTAACGTCTCAGCATTCTCTGGACCCGCAAACCCCGTCTTCAATTTGATCAATTCGTGAAGTTTCTTCTCAGCTGCCACATATTGTCCTCCTCCAATCTGGAAATTTGCCGAATTCTCCAGCAGCTTAGCTCGAGCAAAGGATTGCTCACTAGTCGCCGAGTTCTCGAGAACTGTGTCAGTATGGATAATCAAAGTTTTACAAACTTCCCATGTTTTGAACGAACTGGAGTCTGTCAGTGATGTACGGTACGCAAAGGGCATGTCGACACCATACCCATCTGGAAAGTTATCACTGATGAGCTTAAAAGCGGTTTCCCGAAACATCTCCGTCTGTCCCTCGCGCCCTTCCTGTTGGAGCCATCTTCTCATGCTCAACTGTACCAGCCGATGCATGGTCAAAGTCTCGGTCTTTGTATTCTCTGTAACGAGGTTGTACCCTTTGAGTGTACCGAGAGCTTTGTCTATTTTGATACTGCCAGCTTTCGGCCGGAACTTCTCCAGCAACCATATTGGAATATCCTGACGATGAAGCAACGCCATAATAGATAAGAACTCGATTGCTAGGGGGCCTGACGCGCCGTCAGCCTTCAACCGATTCAACGACATCCAAGTAGTGTTCAGCACCGTTTTGGGTGTCTCGTTATCAGCCTTCACAAAATAAAGGTTTAGAGTTAGCCTCTCTCTTGGATGTAGTTTACACATAGACACTCACCTCACCCAGTCCAACAATATCTTCTTCAAGCAACTCCTGACGACTTTCTTCGCTTTCATTGTAGAGCTTCAAATAACGAACAATACTGGTCGTATTCTCGCGCATGTAGCAGGCCGCGTGTACAATGGCGAGAGGAATATATGAAAGCTCTTCAAGAAGAATCTGTGCGTCTTCATTTTGGCGATCGTCCCAATCATCTGCAAATATAGTTTTTAGGAGGTCGAGACCTTCGAGTTTAGATAAAGGATCCAAACGAACGTGATCACGCGCAAGATCCATGGCAACACTTTTATACCTGAAGTTTGTTAACCAAGAAGTTGGCGTGTATCTCGGACGCATCGAATGACCATGTTCCATACCTTGTAGTGAAGAGCACGTGTCCATGCCCCGTTTTAGGAATGCAGGGTAGTAACTTGAACCTTCCTTTGCCGTTGTTCACATCTAAGACGGTTTTGTCGTCTACATTGTCGATAATGAGAAGCCATTTACCGTTCGCTGGATCCTCCAGCCACTTCTGGACCAGATTGCGAACATTTGTCCCAGCTGATGGTGGGATCCCAAGCTCCTCCGCGATTGTTTGTAGCCCTTTATCAAATACGTCAGCTTTTGTTGCATGGACCCAGAATATAGAGTACGAGGGAAAGAATTTCTTCCATCTTTGGGCAAGTTCGATGGCAACTTGAGTTTTGCTGTACAGTATAAGCATATTAGATGAATTGTTGTCAATGAGGTTTTTACCCAATACCGCCGAGACCATGTAAGGCCACAAACGGTGTGAATTTAGGTCCTGCGAAGAGCATATTGATGGATTCCAATGTCTCCACTCTGCCAACAAAACCATCGTTCTTTTCATAAGGCAGGACATGAATAGTGGGAGACTGAATTGACTTCGCAGAATGCGCGCTCGCAATTGCTATCGCAAAAATCAGCTTCAAACCTCAAAATATCAGCAATATGACTTACACCTGCGCTCAAGGTCATACTTTGCATCAAACATCATCATGTAGTATTTGAGTGCAGATAATATTCTCCTGTATCCATGTTCCTGTTGATTCTTGAACTGAATCATGGTTCGATGGTTTCCGTCAATTTTTTCGTATTGTTGTAGAGGAGTCTCATCAATTTTGGAGCTGTAATCTTCAACGACCTATTTAAACCTATCAGCTTGTAAAGTCACAATCATAGTAACTGTATACAAAGGAATACTCTACCTTCCCAATTACGTTGTTGATAGCTCTGGCTTCTTGAAAAGTATGGACCCAAAATTTTCCCTCAGCGATAAGCCTCATGAAGTCTGAATGGATAATGTCCAGTACTTCGGAATCTAATTTGAGATTTTTTACAAGATGTGATGTAACTTCAATGTTCATCAAAGATACAATTTTTGTCCCCATCTCCCCCCACGAGGCGGAGGACGATCCTTTGTGTGGGGTGCCGAAGAAAAAGACAGCCTTTGTGAGACTGGAGAGCTTTTGTTTCAGCGGGTCTTTTGTGTGCGTTCTAGACTCGCATAGGGCCTATGGCAAGTAATCAGTGACAGGCTAGTGTAGCTTCCTGGTGTTTAGGTTGTTGACCTGCTCATTGAAGAAATTCTTGCGTTCTAATAAGTAACGCTATTGAATGTACATACTCTTTTGGCTAAAACACCACCCAAGCTGTGCGCGCAAAGAATGACTGGCACGTTGTTCGGAAGCTCCCGATTCAGTGTCACCATAAGATCGTGCGCATGTTGAGTGAAATTGAGTTTCCCCTTCGGGACTATGGTCTCTTCCGTTCCTGTATCTGCGTTGGCTTCTGCACCCTTCGAAAAAGGATTCTTCACGACATCGGCATCATATCCATAAGTGAAGATTCTAGCATCTGGAATATCGCTCGGCAAAAAGTCGCGCGGCCAGTAGATCTGCAGTTTTTTACTGGGTGATGGGATAGCGAGAGGAACCACCGCACTTGAAGTTGTGCGACTAAGAGGATTCGAAATTGGAGCACGTGGACTGAGCATTGGAGTGTCTATATTTTCCGGTTCTTCAGTAAGTGGACCGATGGTTGACTCCTCTGGAGAGACAGATGCTGCCGGAGCATCTAGAGAGTATGTTGATTGTGCCATGGACATACTACGATCGCCGAGACTGCCTGTTTTGGAGCGCTTGAACTTGCCCCATAAGGAACCCTTTCGGATTGCGGAGGAATCTCGAGGCGTGGAAGAGTCTGAAGAGTTTGAGGGACGGCGATCAGAGGCATCCGTGCCTTGACAAGTGGTGGCTGCGCTCCAAGTTCGTACTGGATGCCCACCGAGTCCATGAATGAATACAATGCTAGAGCAATTAATACACCTGCATGACCAGAAATCATTTAAACGTAGAGATCTTTACCTGACTGTCGGCTGCCCATCATGAAGATTAGTGCCTGGATGGAGCTCCGTGAGCCCAGTGCGGTAGACATGTACCATGAGGAAACACTTGCAATGTAGGCTCCCGATTTGGAAGGCGGTACAGGGTAAAGTTGACGAGTGCAGTGGATGACTTGCTCTTCACAGTGATAGAAATTAGGACAGGTGAAAATGATCTTAAGCCTACGATAGCATCCTCATTGTTAGGGATATGCGGGGTGCTTTTCAGCCTCCAATAGCCCTTCAGCAGACCAGTCTAAAGGCAAATGACAACATGGGTCTGATGCAAGTTTGCAGGTTGAGCAAATCACACAAGATTCTATTCGCTTGGCGTATCTAACTCTGCAGGAACTTGATTGCAGCCTCGTAACCCGCATTCTATACTGAATTAGTATCAGGCCTTGCTTTACAACTACGTGCCGTCGGCTTTGTGTTGGTACCAAACTTTAAGTACTATGTGTCTTTTACCGTGGCATACCAAATCACTGGTCTGCTCCATTCATAGCTCTACCAAAAACCGACTACCAGGTGTAGAGCAAATTCTGACCTTTGCCCTGCTGAAGAAAGCTATGCTGCGAACGCAGTGGTGGTACTCGACCACGCCGCCACGTCTCATCGTTGGAGAAGCCGCGTTATGTCACTGCCCGCAAAGAGGGGAAAACGTTACGGTCGGATTAGAAGACGATTATGGAGAAATGAAGAGGATGATTGACTTGAATTGACGCACATAGCGCCTCGCTGATCAACAGGTAAAGGAGCCAGAATAACGTTGTGTAAGCACTAGGATTGTACCCTGAATTGTGGTCAATCTAGTTGAATATGGGGCAGATGTTGTGAATAAGGACGCCTGCAAATGCCGTAATAACCACAAACGCCAGGCAAATGAATTGTGATGTGAGGTCGCTCATAGTGCCTCGAGTTCGAAATCGTCAAGCTTGTCGCGGTACTTCATGATGTTTCGTTTTATCTTAGAGGAGTCTACCCAAGTCACAAAGTCTTCCATGTTCCTAACATGGTCAGCCATGGCAGTTTGCACCGATGATGCCAATTGCTACTCACCGGGTGACAAGGTACGCTGGATCCGTAATGACATCGGTGCCTACTCGAACATGGCCTTGCTCGATAAGCTTGACGGCAGCCTGGACATGATCGGCCTGCATGCAACACAAGCATCCCGTCAGTACAAGTGTCACAGGTAAATGGTAGACGGACACTTGCCATGCGGAGCCTAGTCATGATGACGGGCAATCTTCTCCTCGCAAACGCCGAGACTGTGAGCTTGTGCTCAATGTCGCTGAGCTTGCCGCGGCCTCCGCCGCCAGTGCCGAGTATGCCCATGTCGTACAGCTTTTCCAGCATGAGATCTTCGTGCTTGCGGCGGAAGGCATCGGCAGGGTCGAGGTTTGCGAGTTTGTGGGCGATCTGTCGCATGGAACCGCACAGCTGGTTGTATTTGCGGTAGTCGTCGCGGCCCTGGATGGCGTAGCGGCGCATCACTGCGGCTTCTCGGTGGTCATTATCAGACTTGTACGTATTGAAGTCGACCTGCTGCTGTAAGCGGTGCATACGCCGCGAGGGTGCAACGGGTTGTTTCGTGCCTTCTTGAGCAGCTTCTGCTCATGGTGTTTGAGTTTGCGCACCATGTTGGCGGCAGATCGGGGGCAGCACCAACAAATCGGGCGGCCTAGACGATCAAAGTGGGTGCGGTCGGTAGAGGCGAGGCGTGCAAGCTCGTCGACGCTCACCTGTAGAAGGGGAAAAAAAAGAGGAAGCTCTGGAAAGCAGAAGCTCACAAACCTTTCGCGCCTGGCCGCTAGCACGACCCCGGTAGCGCGTCCGCGGCAAACTGCCCCTCCAATGACTGTGGGGGCAAGGCCCAGACAATTTTCTATGTCCTGACTCCGAACCTTTCACTCTCTCCCTTGCCTGTGCCACCCCCGAATCAAATCATGCCGACTGTCCATCTCCTCGACTACGTCGCCGGCAACGTCCGCTCGCTCGTCAATGCCATCGAAAAGGTTGGCTACACTGTCGAATGGGTCAAGTCGCCCGCCGATGTTTCCTCCGCAGAGGTATGGTGCTTCCTTCCGTCGTCTCTGAACACCAATTGACAAGTGCTGATGCAGTCGCCCCCCTAGAAACTCATCATTCCAGGCGTCGGCCATTTTGGGTCTTGTCTCTCGCAGCTCGAGAAAGCCGGCTACATCGAGCCAATCCGGGACCACATCAAAGCAGGGAAACCCTTCATGGGAATATGCGTGGGGCTCCAGACGCTGTTTGACGGCTCAGAAGAAGATGTGCAGGCCAAGGGACTCGGTCTCATACACTCGCGACTGCGCAAATTCCAAGACACGGATAAAAGCGTCCCACACATTGGTTGGAACACTGCAAACACTTCTCGCACGGGGCAAGTCACAGACGAATCGCTGTACGGGCTGCGTCCCACTTCCAAGTACTACTACGTCCACTCTTACGCGGCGCCCTACGAAGAGGGCAAACTGGAGAAGGACGGTTGGGCCGTTGCAACGGCGCGATACGGACAGGAGGAGTTTGTGGGCGCAGTAGCCAAGGATAATATCTTTGCAACACAATTCCACCCTGAAAAGAGTGGCGCCGCAGGTTTGCGGGTCCTCAAGGCCTTTTTGGATGGCAAGCGATCGCAGAAGTTGCTTGAGAGGCCACTAGCAGCTGCAGCAAGAGAGGGACTCACGAGGCGCGTCATTGCATGTCTCGATGTGCGAACAAATGACTCGGGAGACCTGGTAGTAACCAAAGGCGATCAATATGATGTGCGAGAGAAGGAAGGCGCCGGAAATGCAGTACGTAATCTGGGCAAGCCCGTCGACATGGCGAAGAAGTACTACGAGCAAGGCGCAGACGAAATTACATTTCTCAACATTACGTCTTTCCGCAATTGTCCGGTAGCAGATACTCCCATGCTCGAAATTCTCCGACGAGCCAGCGAGACAGTTTTCGTCCCACTCACAATAGGAGGAGGCATACGCGACACGGTAGACACGGATGGCACCAGTATTTCGGCCCTTGACATCGCGACCATGTATTTCAAGTCCGGTGCTGATAAAGTGAGCATTGGGTCTGATGCAGTCACCGCGGCAGAGGAGTACTATGCTAGAGGCGGCAAGCTTGGGGGCAAAACGGCAATAGAGTCCATATCGGCAGCATACGGGAATCAAGCAGTTGTCATCAGCGTTGATCCGAAGCGTGTATACGTCTCGTCGCCAGACGCGACATCACACCACACAATCAAAACCAGGACGCCCGGCCCCCGTGGTGAAGAATACTGCTGGTACCAGTGCACCATCAAGGGTGGTCGTGAAGGGCGAGACTTTGATGTTCGCCAACTCGTCACTGCTGTTGAGGCAATGGGCGCGGGAGAGATCCTACTGAACTGCATAGACAAGGATGGTAGCAATAGCGGCTTTGACCTCGAGCTTATCAACGACGTTAAGGCGGCGATCAAGATTCCGGTCATTGCGAGTAGTGGAGCAGGTCATCCACGGCATTTTGAGGAAGTCTTTGCACAGACAAGGACGGATGCTGCGCTGGGTGCCGGTATGGTGAGTGAAATCCTACAACTGATACGAGACTGAAGCGTGACGCTTACGAAATTGTAGTTCCACAGAGGAGAGTTCACAGTCAAACAAGTCAAAGATCACCTAGAAGAGAAGGGGCATTTAGTGCGGTCATTTGAAGACAACATATGACGGTTGAACAGTTTTCATGATGTTTTGTGACTAGACATGCTTATACGTGCCGTATCGCTTGTAGACGTGATAGACAAAATCACTAATATCGACGCCATGCTTTTGGTATATCCTCGTGTCATCATGCTCTATAACCCCAAAACGCCGACACAATGCCCTCTAAATCATGTGCCTGTCCTGTACACAGCACTAGCTAAAGTGTATGCCTTCCTGATTGAACGCATAAAGCATCTTTAAGAAGTCGCCCTCGTCACAAAGCCTCGCTCGCTTATCTGCCAGTTGCGTGCCATCCTCAAGCACCTTCCTAATTTTCTCCCGCACAAGCTCACTGACTTTGCCCTTCTTTTTCCTGTTGATACCGTTCTTCTTTTTTTCGGCCTGCACCTGCCTGAAAAAATCCGGCAACTCATCATCGGGGTCATCGGGATCAGAAAAGCCTGTGAACTCGTCGTCTGCGTCCACCTCCATGGTCTCTGGTTCTATCGAGACTTCGTTCGGATCGAGCGGGCTATCATCGATTGGAATGTCATTCTGCGCGCAGTAAAGCCGGTAATTGCTTGCCAGAAGCTCAAGGACAGCAGCAGTGCCCAGGAACGCAGCCCGAAGTGTCCTGTTTTTCCTCACAAAAGCAATTCGCAGCAATCCGTCCCATTCGTTGTACGCAATCTGCGGCCGAGGGTTCTTGGGCTCAATGCGGACAACATTGCTCTCAACCTGTGGAGGGGGGTTGAAATTATTCCGTCCCACCTTCATGATGTGGCTGGCTTTGGCCCACATTTGCACATTGACAGACAGCCTCGAGTAGAGTTTCTCTCCAGGCTTTGCGAATAGTCTCATTGCAAATTCGCGCTGGAACATGAGGATGCAGGATCGTGGAGGCTTTGGCAAGCTCAGCAGCTTGAAAACCAGCGGACTTGAAATCTGATAAGGCGTATTGCTTATGCACACATCGAAATGTGGCAGCTCGGTCTTGATCACATCTCCCAACATGACCTTTAACCGTTTCCCCTCGGCCGTGCCTTGCACTCGCTTGGTCAACTCTGCAGCCATTCTAGGGTCCATCTCTACCGCCGTGACCGCCTTGGCCGCCTTTAGTATTAATACTGTCAAGTTGCCAGTACCGGGGCCAACTTCGAGGACGTGGTCCGACTGCTTCAAATGCGCCTTTTGGACAATGGCACTGGCTACGCCCGGGTTCTTGAGGATGTGCTGTCCAAGGTCCTTGTCCATCTTGAAGATGGAGTGCGCGGCCGACGCCTTTGCGCTAGGTTTAGAGTAGGGCGAGGAGTCGGCAGCGCCACTTGGGCGTTTTCGCTTGTCTTTTGGCATGGTGCTGGAGACGGCAGGCTCGTTCGTTGGGGAGTGCAGCAACGTGGAACAAATTTTGGTGGAGAATGTCAGCACTGAGCAGTCACTTATCGATAAGCTGGTGGTCAAGTGGCATGGTCACGTGAACGGGCGTCGAAGCTTGACGCGTGAGCAAGCGCTTCGGAGCCAACTCTTCTCACCGTCATTGCGCCGATTCTGCGTGGCTAATGCTATATGAAGCCTTGTCGACGGGTCTGATTTAGCTCTGTTTCACGTTTCCTCATAGTTCTTCCTTTCCCGTCTCCATCCTCGATTGTTGCCATCTGATCTGCTCGTCATCGAAACCACGCCCTCGATTCTCCTTCTCATCGCCCGACTCTTATCACACCCATGCTCTAATGTTGATTAGTCTGTACCATACTCCAAATCGACTCTGGATCCTTCGTGACCTTGACCTCAAGACAATTGCGACTTACCTTTACCTCCAAGGCGCGCTCGATATCTCAAACAGTCCAGACTTTCGTGCGTTGTGTCAAAACTGCTCCCAGACAACGCAGCCACAGCCTCTTGCCCCGGAGATCTCAAGGCTATCACTTCAGTCGACCACCGCTCCATTGTGCCCTTCAAGTTGACAGCCACAAGCCTTCCGTGGTCACGTCCTATCCCGCTACTCAAGAGCAAGCCTTCTGGGAGCTTTCTCACCTTCACCAACCACCGCTATCAGCTCCTCTATGTAAGACCGGACTTTCCACTCTGTATCTCGAACGACTGGACACTTCACTTCCCACTACCATCCCACTTCCGACCCCATACAACATAGCCAAGAACGCGCCTAACCAAGCTTCGGACTTGCCGCTCTTGCTAAATTTTGAACCCTTTACGCCAGCGACGGACATTGCCATCATGAACCAGAAAATGGTCGGCTCGAAGCGCAAGGCTAAAACTACCATTCAGGTCAATAAAAGAGCCAAGCAAGCATCAACTCCGGGAGTGAAGCCAGAAGAGTCTGTCGCCAGCGCAGGTGTCAAGATTCAGCTTAACGAGCGTCCAACAAAGAGTGCTTCTATTGAGCAAGGAAATGTTGAGGCTGAAGTCAAGCTTGGAGCAAACGGCTCTGATAATATCACAGGGTTGAACACAGTCGCATGTGAAACAAAACTCAACAACAAAAATGGGGGTGAAGAGGTTCAGGTCAAGAAGACCTCCACACGCAAGACCAAGAACGCAAAGAACGTTGAACCGATCGCAGAACGCACCACGGCCACCAAACATCGCATCGGCGCCCATGTGAGCAGTGCAGGGGGTAGGTCTCTTCCCTGCTCATCAAACTATACTAGATAAAGGACACAAACTAACGTGAGCTTGTCGATGGTCGATTAGGTGTGCATAACGCCCCGGTCAACCTCATCTTCATCGGGTGAGTGAAGAACAACCCAGAAACCTCGTACAAGGCTGACGTCACCCAGCGGCAATGCATTCGCTCTATTCCTGAAGAACCACAAGAAATGGGCGAGCCCGGATCTCGACCCTGAGCATGCAAGGCTTTTTACCGAGGGCTGCAAAAGCAACAACATTCATGTTGGTGATTGCTGCTTACCACATGGCTCATACCTCGTCAATCTTGCGCATCCCGATCCAGAACGCAAGAAACAGGCATACAGTTCATTTCTCAATGACTTGTGTCGATGTCACAAGCTCGGCATTAGGCTGTACAACTTCCACCCTGGCAACGCTAATGCCACTACTCGGGAGGAGGGAATCAGGCTCATTGCGGAGAATATTAACAAAGCTCACGGGAATCCTGCCACTGGCGAAGTCATTACTGTTCTCGAGACCATGGCCTCCTTGGGTAATACCATTGGTGGCACCTTCGCAGACCTTGCCGCCATAATCGAGCTCGTTAATGACAAGAGTCGTATCGGAGTATGTCTGGATACTTGTCACGTATTTGCTGCCGGCTACGATCTGCGAACAGCAGAGGCTTACGCCCATACGATGCAGAAATTTGACAAGGAAATCGGTCTTGAATATCTCCTTGCCTTCCACATCAATGACAGCAAAGCCCCTTTCTCCAGTTATCGTGATCTCCATGCCCGTATTGGAACCGGTTATCTTGGTCTCCGTGCCTTCCACAACATCATGAACGACGTACGCTTCCATGGCCTTCCGATGATTCTTGAGACGCCCGTCAGTGTCATCGGTGAAGATGGCAAGAAGTTTGAAGATAAGAGCATCTGGGCGCGGGAAATCAAGATGCTAGAGAAGCTCGTTGGCATGGACACTAAGTCTGATGAGTTTAAAGAGCTAGAGGCGAATCTACAAAAGGAGGGTGAAGGTGAGCGTGAGCGCATTGGCAGCCAAGTCGAACGTCGCCAAGTCAGAAATGCGACTACGAAGAAAAAAAGGGGGAAAACTAAAGGGGAGAGTATTGAACCAGAATAGCCTTTGAAGAATAGAAAAACACATATCAGAGTATACAAACGCACACTCGAATTCCGTCCATTGCCAGAACTCCATATACCAAAAAGACTCGGTGAACTTTGTCTTGTTGAGAATGTTTTCATTGCGCGTAATTCCATTGCTTACGGTTATAGGCTTCGACAGAGCCCCAGTGTGCTCTACAACATGATATTCACTGTCAAGGAAATTCATCACTTCGTGGTGAGGGCTACATTGCACAAGGATTTATCATCGAAGAGAATATGAAAATTAAACGATGAATTAATCGCTGCTACAACTGTCAACTTTGATGCAAATGTTGGCGCAAAACCACAATGCTCAACGAGTTAATTGCAACTCTGGTCTCTGCAGAGCTACACCATAATTATTTTGTTTTTCAAGTACATGATACCGGTTCATGAAAGTCGCAGCATTGGTCATCCAAAATCAAGTTCTATGCCCCCACATGCAGACTAAAACAAAAGTGCATCAACTGACCGAGAAACACATCCTTTCAGGTAATTTGCTAAGGAATACTCGACGACAGGCACCTTATCCTTTCCCATGCACGATTCCGCACCGTTTTTGGCACTCCGCACTGCCAATGATGGCACCGGTGCCAACCCCGGGAATGAACTTGTCTAAGTCGTCAGTGTTAAGATTGGGATTGCCAAGGCTAGCTTGTATGATGTCTTGCGGAACACTCCAAAGACTAGGGAGGATGTTAAGAGTGCCACTGTCGTCGCTATTCAAAGCACTGACTAGAAGTGCAGGTTCACAGTCTAATGGCAATCAGTTCAATGCGATACATACAGGCTGTCATTCTCAATACCATTGTTCTGCATGACATGCAGACTGCCCTGCGGAAAAATTGTCATACGCATGGGCGTAAGATCAACTCTCATCGTTTTCACACCGTTCTCGCCAATCATCCACGAAGTTGTATTGCCAGTGATTGCAGTGACCAGGTTCGTGGCTCGGGGATGTAAATGCGGCGGCAGCATTCCACAGGGAGCAAGTTTCAGGAGCGCGAGACTGATACCAAGGTTGGTGAGAGCTGGAAAAGAGGCGGCATCGGCGGTAATGACGGAACCAATAGCACTATCATAGTTCGGATGCTGGTCAAAGTCGTACCACCAATCGCTGTTTTGAGGAAGTAGAGCTTGGCGATCGAAGTTCGTGGCGGATGTCTTGAGGCGTGCATTAAGATCTGAATTAACAGTCCTTGATGTTGGTTCAGACGCAGAACCTAGGGATAGAAGCGCACTAAGAAGGAAGATCATAGATAACATGCTGCCACAAGGTTGAATGATACGAGTTTGACAACGAGACAGGCACTGTTAAAGGGTGTTATAGGGGACCATAGCAGGACCTAATATTCTCTCTGCAATGCTCTCGTTGGGTGGCTATGTAATCCAGCCAGAACAATATGGTGCGTGCTCGTGGGGCCAGATCTAAGACAAATGATCGTGTTCATGGAAAAAAAGGTGTTAGGCCATCCGTTCCCTAGGGGCGAGATAGGTAAGCTGACTTTTGAGTCGTAGAAACTAAAGAAAGCCACATCTTATATACGATTGGGGCCAAAATCAAGGCTGGGATTGAAACTGGAAAATCATGGGAAAGTGGGTTGCTGAATGATCGCTGCCCTTTGTCGTAGGGTTTCAAGCCACTGTTACTCTGCTACGAGTAGGCGTCAATAGCGAAGTATCCAGTCAATGCGCGTTTCCGGCCATCTAATAACCCATCCTTGTGCCCTTGAAGGTAGTTTGAAAGGCATTTTCCTGGATGCTGTCTGTGTAGTAGGAGTCAACTGTTAATTCTTGGCATTGTTTCTGGACTATAGGTATGATGCAGACATGACTGCAATCCAACCTCGGTGCTGAAATTCACGAGGTATCCTGGAAGATACGTACTCGTGAACCAAATTAAACCCCTTTCTGAAAATTTACACTGAGAACTAAGACCATGTAGCCGATCGTATATTGACCAAGAATCTGTTAAACCAAAAGGACGGATAGCATGAATGAGAGCAGTGCTGATGATTTCTGTCTTATTGCCCGTCATGGGTTGTTACAGATCAGAGAGCTCGTGCGAGTGTACACGTAACTCTCACGGTCGCAAGTGTGTGACTGTACAATCTTGATCAATTAAACTCTTGTTAGTGCCAGGTTCTTTTCGCCAAAGGCTGAACCCTGGGTGACTTAGTGAGTGTTGGCGGCAGTTTCAAGCTTGATAGAGGCTAGTATAGTCTTGTAAATTGGCATTAGTACTCTAATCTCGACCAGTGTTGGTGGCTCTTATTCTTGAGCGAAGGTTATAGGCACCACCATGATCATTAAGAACTTGGTGGCTCTGACATCCACAATCATTCCTGCTCAGCCTCTTTCAACATAGGGTATCTAGCAGCGGTAGTTGCGCAATGATCGATTGGTCATATGGCCGTTTGTGCTGATGGAGCCGTTGCACCAAGCGCTTACGCAAAGGGGGCCTACAATGTTGGAACCCAACAAATAGCGGCTTGTGCTAACCATGCTTATGAATATTTTAGCCACGCAATAGTCACTTTATGACCTTTTTTCGGCGGCTGTGTGACAGCTTTTTGGAATTGTAACGCCCGAGTTGCGAGGAAGGGGATACCAAGATCTAGAGCAAATCTTTCTGCCATGTATTGTGTGCCTGTCACTCCACTCTTCTGAGAGCCTGGAAAAAGCGGCTGTTAATGAGGTTTGACCAAGATTGATTTGCATCATTTACAGCAATAAATTTCAACGTAACCCGAAGGCTGAGCCAAATTTGGATGTATGAGTATGGTCAACAATTTGTGTCATCTTCGGCCATGTTGAGAAATGTTATTGAGTATCTAAGTCACGCCTCATTCATTGTAGAATTTTCTTGGCGGCTGTCGTCTGCACGCATAAGATATGACATGATGCCCCAGATTCCTCTCATGGCTTCGATACGGTCGTCGATATCGAAAAGATCGAACCATTTGGTCCTCTGCAGTTTAGGCGAACACCAACTAGGATCTGACGGTGGGTCTTCAGGAAGACCTCCGTCATTGAGATATTGCATGTAAGCTGAATGTATACGTAACTTCAACAAGCTGATATGGTGATTCAGTGACGATATCATATAAACCTACACTTGAAGTTAATAATTAAAACTCACTCATGACTTGTTGTATGGAGGCCTACCTCATCCCACTCCGTACCTTTATCCTTGCCAATCGCCTCGTATGCAACTTTAGGATCCCAAAGAGGATTACCGGTTTTGAGAATCTTCCAGACTTCAGCAGGTGTTGGTCTGCGACGCACTCTTGAGCCATCTCGGTTCCTTTCAGTAGGCTTCTCCTCTACTTTGGCCGTGTTTTGCGCAAGGTTTGCATCATTGACTCCCGTGGCGTCACCAACTTCGCCTCCTGGGCCTCCACCCCAGCGAGGTTTCATTGTCCACCATTTTCCTGCACCACCTGGTCTCTCTCTCAGTCCTTCTCTAGCTCTCTCTTGCGCCAGAAGCAGTAGGCCCCCTAGTTCACGTACGGTATCAAGAGTAGATTCAGCGTCTAGCTTTCCAGTCGCGCCGAAGTTAACGTCGGCGCGGCACTGGATGCCTAATACAGGACCCTCCAGCCAGCCTTGCCGGGCCTTGGTCCTATCTTGTGGTGCTCGCCAGGCTACGGAGCTCATACGGACAGGGAATCGTACGTGCTCCAATGTGAGCACCGGAGGACGCCGATGCTGCGCAAGCGTAACACCAAAAGCCCATGTAATCGGCTCAAGAAAGGCTCGGACACAGTCGATTCTATACTGATCAGGCATCTCAGCACCGTTCCCAATTCGATAGCCTCTGTAAGAGCCATTCAACGCGTCGCTTGGCTTGGGATTGGGTTCTACATTTGCAACCGACGGGCTTCTAGGCGAGGAAAACCTGGCTGGTAGTACTTGGTTTGGGGGCCTGGGCGAAGTATACGGAGCTACGGCTCCATGACTCGAAAGGTTTAGATCGAGTGATTGGGTTAGTACCCTTTGGCCCACAGCCTCAGTCTTCATTTTTTTTCGAGGCTCGTCATCGCCAATAACCCCAAACCCTGAATCCGACTCTGTAATGAAGTTTGGCTTTACCTGTGTTATTGCATCTTGGCTTTTGGCATTTGCTCTATGTGGCAAAGTGCCCGAAGCGGTAGGGATATCGTCAGGCGTGGTTTCTGACTCAGATGGAGAATAGTCGTCTAACGAAGTGTCCCAGTAATAAGCCATGTTATCAAGCCCCTCCCAGAATTTTCGAAAATGGGCTAGCCGTAGCGGGGGTTGGGTTCCATTTCCTTTGCGGGTAAGAGTTGAGAAAGCATCGTCGTTCTTGAAGAACAGCTCTCTTGCACGAACATAGAAGTCCTTTTGTTCTGGCGCTCTTCTGCCGTTGCTGAGTAGCTTGGTGATGGGTTCTGTGTGTTGGGAAGGCTCACTGCTCCCAGGCGAGTCCAGCCAGGATCTTGGGGGTAGATGTGATTGGGCGTTGTTTGACAACGATGACTGCAGCGTTTCAAAGTCACAATCAGATTGAAATGTGACGTTCAGCAGCGACAGAGTCTCCTCCGTAACATCAGATGGCTTCCTCAAGCTCAAGAAATGCGCAGATACACCTGCCTGCTGCTCACTCCAGCATATTGGCGGTGTCGTTATTGACGGCTCGGGCGGCCGAAGCAAAGGGAACGTAATGGGAGTTGGCTTTGATGGAGCGGGCCTTTTCTTTTGTGTATCATGTTGCCCTGCAAGTAGAGTACCTGTAGGCGAACGTGCCCTATATCAGCGGCGACATTGGACGTGCAGAGTGGGCTTCAGACGAAACATGTGTGATGCATTCTGCGTGGAACACTTGAGATTAGAGCGAAACATGTAGCTCCCGCCAAACGTAAAACAACCGATAAACAAACCCAAAGAACAAAGGATTGAGAACGAGGAGAGCCAAAGTAGGTTCCAAGAATTCTCTAGTGGAGGCGCAACAAATCTGCACGAAACCAATGTCGGGGATTGTCCAAGTGATGAGATATGTCGTGAAGCGATGACGTGACGTGTTGGCAGAGGGGGAGGGAGTAGAGCGCACTTGAGACTTACCGCTGAAGCTGAACATGATCGCAAATGCACGCTGCGATTCTGCTGTTCATCAGAAGAACGAGGAGATAGTTGTCATCAGGGCTGGAGTTGAAGATGCGGTTACTCGGTGCTGTAAATCTGGCAAAGCGCTTTCGGCTCAATCACCGTCTCTGTGCGCTTGCAGACTGGTGTCCCCACACGTGTGCCATCCATCCCCGGAGCACTTCAACGAGAGTCCCCACAGGGTGATTCGGGGCAGCACAATTCTGCGAACCCTCCAACATGATCCCACTCTAACGCTGCTGACAGGTGTCATGCCCAGTACATAGAACGTCTGACTTGGCCGCCTAGACCTGCTGCCAGGTCTCTTCATGCGATACCTTGATTGCAACTGTCAACTATGTCGCGGCACGGCTTTTCACATCAGATGAATCGCACGGAAGGCCGCGGTATGCCATATCCACAGCTTGAGAAGGCGACGATCCAGTCAAAACCAGGGTGAAGTCTGAATCACGTGTACGCTTCAGCGAAGGTCGTCCAACTTGAGGCGCCACGACCCTTCAGCATACCCTTCGCCAGCTCCTTCGCATCTTTACATGTGCACTCGACCAGCATTTCACACCCACCATTAATTTTCTCGGCTGAGACGGCCATGGCGTCGCTGTCCAGAAGTACGAGGCCTACCGCGCTTCATGTGTGTTGTAGTCGTCGCTCAAAGCGGCACATGAAGCTGCCCGCGTTTCAGAACGATACAAGCGCACGACCTGGTGCCAACGGTTGGCAACTATCCGGGTGCTCTTCGAACGCCTGCTCACATCTCCCTCTCTGTTAATTCATTGTCTAGCATCACGTAGCAGTTATCTTCAATCTCCCAGGTTAATATGCTCAAAGCGCCCACGGCGCCTGGAGTTCCTTCCCTTTGCCTTTTCTTCTGAGCCCTTGACGGCATTTCTTTTCATGAGCTGTTGCTTGTATGGCCTCTCCGCAAGAGTCGATTACCACGGTGAACGGGAGACGATGTACTCGGTCCCGGGCCCGGACTGCGGCCACATCGACAATCACCTCAGAGGAACCATCGATTATCACTCCAACCGAATTTACCACATCCACAGCCATAGAGCAGGCACCGCAAATACAGACCAGTGTCGCTGAAGCGCCTCCGCCTCCGCCTCCGTCACTTCCTCCACCATCCTCCACTGCACCAGATGAGCAGCCAACTACTGCGCCTACGACAGAAGCAGCAGTGACTTCTGCGATAGGTACGATTGATGCGGTTTCTATATCATCTGCCCGGAATGTTCCACTTGCAAATCTTGCACCATCAGGTCCAGCAGCAGCAGGTCCGGGGCAGCAAGCAGAGGAGTTGAGCAGGCCAGTGGCTGTGCCTTCGCAAGTAGCCGTGGTCACTTCCGCTTCTTCTACGAATCCAGCATTAGCAACTTCTGACACAGTGGCTATAGCTGTTCCTACGTCCGTGGCATCTTCAGTCATACCGCCTCTTTTCACTGCGCCAGCTGCATCGGCCGCCCAGTCGTCCGCCGACGTAAGTCCTGAGCAGCCTAGCCAGACCGGTCTAGAGCCAGCCCCGTCGCCTACAGATGCGTTGTTCACGGAACAACCACAGCAGGCGACTTCTGCTCTTGTATCCCTTCCATCCGGAGGATCGGCTGGCATAATCGCACCAGAGCAAGGCCCGGATGGAGGTGGGGGACTCACCCTGCCTGACATGAGTGACGCCAACATTGGAAGCATTGTTGGAGGTATCATCGGTGGTGTAGCGGGCTTTGCTTTGATTAGTGGGCTGCTATTCTTCTGCTTGAGAAAGCGGAAATCGAGGGCACCGAGATGGACTGAGAAAAGGGACAGAGGTCCAGGCCTCATGGAGAAGCTGAAAGAGAAGTCTGCGGGATTTGGTGTCTTCCTCGCGAAGCTAAAAGGAAAGAAGATTGGCCCAATGAACAATCCCTACCAACGCCACACTGCGCAGAACAGTGTGAGCTCGGTGTATTCGACGCACTCCAATGGTCGCGGCCGATCAACGAGTGAACCGCAAGGCATGTTTGCAATACAACGCGGAGGATCCGTTAGGAGTACAACAAGCAAAAAGAGTGAAAGAAACTTGCTTCGGAAGAAGCCTAGCAGTGTTTCATCTAATTACCGCTTCCCCGGTGTCATGGAAGACTCAAACTCGCAAACCAACAAGGTCGACACGAATCCATTCGCAGATCCAGATCCTCCAAGAAATTTGCAGCTGCTGAACCCCGACTTAAATAGTGGGCTCGTCACACCGCAACCAACAGCATTGTTGGGTCGTCCTGCCAGAGACCCTTTTGCATCACTGTTTGATTCTACCGAAGATGCGCAGGATCATTTGAAAGACTCAATACCCATCCTAGGCCACAAGCACACCCAGAGCTTAGCTTCCTCTCCACCGTCACACCTTGCCTCATCTAGAGCCCCACCAGACAACAATCCCTTTACGGATCCTTCGAATGCCCCTTCAATGCCCACGCAGGCCGTCTTCTCAAACCAGAAGCGACGGTCGTCAATAGCATACCCGGCTTTCAACGCGACATCGACTGCAGCTTCTCGCGATTCGCAATTTATATTTTTCGGTGAACCGGGACCAAGTCGGCCAGGCACCAATATGTTCACTCCAGCGACCCGCCCTGGTCGTACAGTTCGGCAGTCGGATCCTTTCGACCTTGATCGGCCAGAAGTTCTTGGGTTTGGGGATGTGTCAGGCCGCAAGGAAGTGCGAGCGAGCGTTACAAGGCAGCCAACGCGAAGCAAGCGAACGAGTAGCGTTGGCAACTGGGTCAACGTGGTAGATGGGCCATATGGGCCATATGAAAGAGACAGTGTAAAGCCGGCCCCGCTGTGGAATTCCAATGGCAGAAGGTGACAGCGATGATAATTGTTGCAGGCCGCTTTCGGTTCACGCAAGCTGCTGCTAGGAAGCGCACAAGACGTGACACGATACGAAACATACGCAGGCTTTTTGGAGCACAAGATGCATGCTTAATGACGAGCGCTTTGGCGCTAAGGAGATTAAAACAATGGCAGGAAGCATTCCGATGGTCCATTGATAGGCGTTCTGGAGCATACCCTAGTGTTTTGGAGGTGCAACTTTCTATACATTTTCTTTTGGTTCATGGACACAGCACGCACCTGTAGCATATCTTCTTCCTTCATTGTAGCAACGTTAGAATACCCCCCGATCAGATGGCCTCTCGTTTCACTATCAATACAAAACCGCTGATGTCTTGTCGATGATTGCATCTAGTTAGATTCCGAGTGGCATCGAAGAACTATGAATGGATTGGTTCAATTCTGCAGCTCTTTCATATCACCGCTTCACTGCCACTGATGATGCCTGTGTCACGCCAAGATATTGCTGTCGCCTGAGGTGCCGATTTGAAACTCGACGCCTTCGCATTTGTCAATGTGTCACTCTGAAGGATGGACAAGGTGCATTGCTGCACTCCGGGCGTAATTACCCGCACCACAGATGTAACTGCAGGGGATATGCAGGGCTATCCGGAACGGCAGATTTCCACGAAGCAACGGCATTTGCCCGTTATATTTTCGAAGATGTGTGCTGGGCAAAGGAACGAAATTTACCACGTGCCAGGTACCACGGCAACAGTGTTGGGCATTCGGATGTCAGCCTCGTATGTTGTCATTAAATTCAACGTCCCGGCTATGACCTCACGAGCAGACGCGACTAGGCGACGGCAACGCCAGAACGCGTCTGGTCGCCACTCACGTTACAGCAATCACACAGCCGCCACACCATGGCACCATGGCTACTCCGCTTGCGCAGCTAGCAAAAGCAGTCAGCGAATATGGCTCCAATGTCGACATGCAACCCGTGACATCGCTGAGCGACTATGGTTCCGACATCAGCCTTGACTATCTCGATGAAGATGCACCGACTGAACCAACAACGGAAAAGAGCGCCTTGCTGCCCAGCATAGAGTTCGAAGAGGGAGAACGAGAAGACGAAGGGCAGCGTATCGATGGTTTCGTGCAAGCACAGAGGTCTGCGTTGCTGCGTGTGGCCAAAGGTAAACCGGACGATGTGCAGAGCTCGCCCGTGCAAGAGCAGGAGGCGCTGGAAGTCGAGTACGCCCATGGATCGCGGCAAGCATGGAGTGGTTCGTCTCTGCACTTTGATGACACCCAAAATGGTAGCCATCGCAGTGACTGGCGACTAACAGCGCCTAGTCACTACACCGACTCCAATCTCACCCGGTAGTCGTCATCAGAATCCATCTCAAGCTAGTCGTCCTCTGCTTCCATTGCCGCCTATTGATGCCGCTGAAAGCGACACCCGGTCCCCCCTCGAGCGCTTTCGCACCGAGCCAAGAAAGCCTCTCTCCGTTACCGACCTTGTATCGCCGGCATGGTGCGAGCTGCAGTACCTGTATACCCTGAGCAAGTTTGGACGCAAGCCGCGAACTCAGGCCATGCGCACAGGATCAAAGATACATCAAAAGCTCGAGGATGAGGTGCACGCCACAGTGCCTGTGCAAGTTCAGAGCAAGCAGGATCGGTTCGGGTTGCGCATGTGGAATGCTATATCAGGCCTACGGTGTCTGCGTGAGACCGGCCTAACTCGAGAGCTCGAGGTATGGGGTGTCATCCACGGCCAAGTGGTCAATGGTGTTATTGATGAGCTGTCCTACCAATGCCCCGACCCGGCTTTCGAGCAGCGCATGCAGGGGTGTAAGGCAGAAAAGAGCGGAGGCATTCCTCCATTACAACCCAGTCAGCCCAGCGTCTTGAAAACCTTTTCAAGAACTCCAAACCCAGCTCAGGACCAATTTGCCGGTATTGGCAGCTTGCAACCTACTCGTCAAGTGTACATTGCTGACGTAAAAACACGGTCTGTCCCTTCAATTCCCACTGGAGCGTCGTTGCGCCCCACCTGGATGCAACTAATGCTTTACCACAAATTGATCGAGTCATTGTCACTTAACACTGTGGATGCAGAGACTGTGTTTATGCGCTACAACCTGAGGCCGCTGGAGCCCTTTACGCCGGTTTTCATGAAAGACGTTGATAGTATTGGCCCCAACAACGAAGCTTATACGTTTCCGAATCTTCTTTCACTATGGTCACTTCTTGTTACAGAACTGCAGTTGACCCTCCCACCAACATGCCTCTCGCCACTACTCCGCGCAGAGTTTCGATACGCGAAGACTGGAGGAGTGATTGGGTCTCAACTGACTGTCTATGAAAGCGATGTCATTGATAGCTACATTGAGGAAGAGATGGCGTTTTGGAAGGGTGATAGAAGGCCGAAAGGTGTTGAGATTGAAGAGGCATTCAAGTGCAAGATGTGTGATTTTGCAGAAGGTTGCAGTTGGCGGAAGACAAAGATTAGAGAGGCTACTGAAAAAAGTAGGCTTAAACAGCAGGCGAGGGAGAGGAGCGCCGTGTAAAGCGATGGTCCGTATGAGTATTATTTTGTCCTTGACTAGATCTGTACATGGGGTATGTTTAGGTAGAAACCCCAGCGCGATGTGGTTCACAAACTGCATAGCGCAGTTAAGCTACAATGTGACAGATGTGATGGTGTCTCGGTTGGCTAATCTGTCCCATCTGAAGCATAGGTCTGTGTCTACACAGAGCTCTCCAATCACAACTCATCCAAAACGCTAGTATCAAGAAACTTTTCCAAGTCTTGTCTCGGCACCACCTGCCTCTTGTCTACCTTGGCCAAGTACGCGTCCTCATCGACTAAAAACTCAACGAGGTCCTTATTATCCCACCTGCCACCCCACTTGTGATCGCCCCATACAGCCTTCACAACAGGCACGTCCATGCCCACCTCTCTAGCCACGAAGCCATACACATCTGCCTTCTCAGCATCCTTGTCAAATACATTTATAGTCTTGTTCAGGGCGCGCACAAACTCTACAATATCGCTCCTTCTCCTAGGATCACTGAGAGCCTCTGTGGTCGAGTATAGCGCATACACTTCCCTGTATATGGATGCGTTCTTGAAAAGAACTGCATTCGGTCCAAGTGCTTGAGCCCCAAGTTCGACAGCTGGTTCCCATATGCCGAATGCTTCGATTGCGCCCGACTGGAGTTGCGAAGTTAAGGTGTTGGAAGCACAAGGTGATTTCATACATACATCTATACAAACGCACCTGCAATTAGCATGTGGACTTGAGCCTTCTCGCCTATTACAACTTGTGTAATCATTCAGGCTTCAATTTTGCCTAGCTATGCGAAGCCTAAGCGATAGGATGGTACTTACTACTAAGGCATTAGTGAGAAGTCTTCATCGCGTGCGGCTAGCTTACCTTCCCTCAATAAGAGTGTAATCTTCGTCCATTACGCCCACACTACTCATCATATTGTGAATAAAGACAGCAGCGCTAGTCCCCCTTATACTTCCAATGTTCTTGCCCTCCAAATCTTTTAACTCATTGATGCCCTTGGAGCGATCGGCAACAATGCGGTAGGCAACTTCACAGATGATGTATATGAGACGGATGTTGCGGTGGTTAGCATATTGCTTTAAGCCTTGGGTTTCAGCATTGGCGGCGACATCAATGGTTGTATCGTTCCCGAGGTTGGCGACGCCGCCTGAGGTCAAGTTTGCTGGCGTCACTCCTCTGTAGAAGTTTCTGATGGCGTAAGGCTGCGGTGTATGTTCAATCCAGACGAGAGATGAGGCGATCTTCAAGGCGACTCCGAGGTCGAGGTAGAGGAAAACGCTATAGAGGTGGAGCAGCAAATGCATCTTGTGGGCACGCACGGATTAGCCAGCGGTTGAGGAGTAGGGGGATATCAAACACACTCGCAAAGGTATATATACCCTTTATTATCAAATATATCAAGCTTGCAGGCCGGATGTAGTTGCAGACATAGGCGCATTGAGCCGTCTTGATCCTCCAGTGTCCCTTGCAAACCCCCATGCCATTTTTGCTTTTGGCTATCTGATGTAGAACTGCTGACCTGCATGGTGTGGCTCGATGTGGCCTCGAAGGACCACTTATACGCCGAAGCCGGCCTGTTTATGGAGTGGCCTCAATTGCCGTTCTACAGTAATCGTGTGAGTGGGGCAAGAGCTGCGCGAATGGTCTATCCTGGACTATCACGGGCATCGGCAATAAAACAAATCCGGAAATGACTAGACTCACAGAAATGAATGTAAAGGACGAGAGAGTGATATGGATGGAGAAAGACATGACTGTGCGCCACAAGAAGACGATCAACGAAATCTGTGCAACATCCTATCGCATTCAGCGTCCTCCTTACCATATCGTCGGGCATACATGCCGTGGTTGGCTGAGTAGAGCTAACTAAATAAATATCCTGCTCCTTTGTTTGGTTGCATGATGACCCTAAGTAAGTACCACTAGTGGCTTTGAATCCAGCCTAGCATCTGCCCAAATGCTTGCCTTTGCGACTGCTTGATATTGGAGTCATCGTAATCGCCAAGCACAGCGAAGCCATGAGGCACGCCAGAGAAAACTTGGACTTCGTGCTCGACCTTATTGGCCTCCATTGCCCGTCGACCTGGTGTCAAAATTTCCTCTTCTGACAACATTGGGTCATCCTTGACTGCAGCAAAATAGACTGGCGCCCTAACGCCTTCCAAGTCTTCTTTGGTCAACATAGTCGGATGTGCGACGGCTCCGGCTTTGAGAACAGGCTGCTTCTTGACGGGCCCTTGCTCTTCATCCGCAGGTGCTGATGGGCTCAATGCAGCAGTATCTGCGTGTTCACCAGCCAAGATGATGATGTACTTGGCACCAAAGCAGTAACCCACACCGTAGACTCCTCCACCATTCGCAACTGCATCTGCAAACTCCTCTCTTGCGCCTTCAACAACCTTGTGTAGTATGGGAAGCACTTTTTCAGGGGTGTGCCTTGCAAGCCACATGTCAATCATAAACGACTTAATGCCCTCGGCGGTTCGCAGCTTGATTGACTCGAGCCAGGATGCTTCCTGCGATATTTCCGTCATATCAACGCTGTTTGGTGCTGGATCGTTGTCGAACTGGTCTGGCATAACAACCAAGTAGCCCTCGGAGGCATATCTGTCGGCTTGGAGCTGGTTGTTGGTGGATTTGATACCCGTTCCACCGGAAAGGAGGAGCAGGAGTTTCGAGGGCGAGTGCGGGTAGTCAGCTGGCTTCGCAACATAGGCGTCGACGCCGCCTAATTTGGTGATCTGACCCGTCGGCTTCTCGCCAGAGGGGGTGGGTCGGTCTGTGGTGCAGTGTTCCTGAGAGCCAGGCCGCATCAGAGCGCTTGTTGTGCTGAAGTGGAAGCTTCACTTACGCCCATGCTTGGCCCTTCCTGTGCTATAGTGTCTCCAGGGAAGACGCTTTGCGCTGACGGCTCTTCCACATCGCTCTCAGGCGCCCGGGTAGCAATGTTGTTGTCTGCCATGGTGCTATATACTTGTGAAAGCAGGTAGGAGTGAAATCAGCCCCTCCCGGCTTAGGGCGGGGCTTAAATGGCATCACATGACAGACGCGTCGACGCGACTTGCCAGAGCCGTTTTCTGAACTTCACAGAGCTGCCACCAACAAACACGGCTTCTACACCACACGCGTCCATACACTAGAGCAGACATGGCGGAACAGGCCATCACACAGGGTGCGGTCAGGTAGGAGCATCACCAGAGATGAATAGCATGAGCACTAACACAAGACAGGAGCATCTTTGAACCCAGTGGCTGCTTCGTTGAGCACCCCGTCCTGCAATGCGTGCAAATCAAGACTATGGAACCCAAGGCGGGCGAGGCGAATGCAGTGCAGCGCTTTCGTGTCGTCCTGAGCGATATCCGCAATTTTATCCAGACTATGATCGCGACAAGTACGTGGGCTGCCAGACCCGCATGATCGAAGCTAATCGCATGCAGCGGCTAATGACATTGTCACTTCTGGCCAGCTCAAGAAGGGCTCGATAGTGCGGCTGCTGAAGTACAATCCCCAGCGCGTCAAGGACAAGAAGTATGTAATCTATCACCGAGCTTTTGATATAGGTCTAAAACCCAGGCAGCATCCTTATCATCATGGAACTCGAAGTCCTTGCACAATACGGTGAACTTGAGAAGATTGGACAACCCGAGGCGCTAGACACCAAGGCCGAAGCGCAACCCGCCACCATCTCGGGCAGTAACTTCTACGGCTCCAAACCAGTCGCCGCCCCAGCGCCACAGCAGAGGTCACTTCCTGTTCATCAGAGCAACCCTGGCACATCCTCACACCCACACCTTTATCCCATCGAGTCTCTGTCGCCATATGCCCACAAATGGACAATCCGGGCACGATGCACCAGCAAGAGCGACATGAAAGAATGGCACAACCAGAAGGGCACTGGCAAGTTGTTCAGCGTGAACCTGCTGGATGACACTGGCGAGATTCGGGCGACTGCCTTTACTGAGGTTGCTGATAAGTTGTTCGATGTCTTTCAAGAGGGCGTAGTATACTACATCTCGGCACCATGCAGAGTCACCCTTGCGAAGAAGCAATTTTCCAACTTGCCCAACGACTATGAGCTGCAATTCGAGCGCGATACCGAAGTTGAGAAGGCAGAAGACCAGGACAATAAACCGCAGATACGTTTCAATTTCACGAAGATCGGTGATCTGAACTCGGTCGAGAAGGACACCACAATCGATACCGTTGGCGTTCTAAAAGAAGTCGCAGAAGTCACAACCATCACATCCAAGAATACAAACAAAGACTTCAGCAAGCGAGAGCTTACACTAGCAGACGACAGTCAAACGTCTGTACGACTCACCATCTGGGGGAAAACAGCAGAGAGCTTCGAGGCACCATTAGAGTCCATCATTGCTTTCAAAGGCGTTAAGGTCTCGGACTTCGGTGGACGTAGTCTCAGTCTCCTGAGCTCCGGATCCATGATGATCGACCCGGATATTGATGAAGCGCACAAACTTCGAGGTTGGTTCAATGCTATCGGCCAGAATGCCACTTTCTCTACCCATCAAAGCATGGCATCAAGCTCTGGTGGCGCCAAAAATGACGCAAAGATCATCTCTCAAGTGATCGAAGAAGAAGCCTACCTCCAAGACACACCGTCGTATATGAGTATCAGGGCATCTGTTGTCTATGTCAAGAACACTACAGTGGCATATCCAGCATGCTCAACACCAGGCTGTAATAAGAAGGTCATCGAGGAGAATCCCGGTTCATGGTGGTGCGAGAAGTGTCGGGCCACCTTTCCAGAGCCTAATTATCGTTATGTTTTGAGCGTCAATGTTGCGGATCATACTGGTACTCTCTGGCTAAGCTGTTTCGATGAGGCTGGACAGGCGATTGTCGGCATGTCAGCGAACGAAGCCATGAAGCTGAAGATGGACGATGATGAAAATAGCACGCAGAACTTCTTGACAGCCATGCAAGATGCGACCTGCAAGACATTCAATTTCAGGGTTCGAGCAAAGATGGAGACGTACCAGGATCAGCCAAAGTAAGTCGTCATTGTCCATGCCAAATCACAAGTGCTGATTGAATGAAGGCCGCGCTACCAAGTACTCAACATGTACCCGCTTAACTATGCGCAGGAAGCTAATAAGCTCGCTCAGCTTATCAAGCAATATGACATAAACGATGACAGTCTATTTGTCAACTGATCGATTGATAACTGATTACGTCGCAATTGTGGCTAGTCTTCTAGCGATCAAGATGGTGTTCACGCCCAGAGACCATACGTGAATATCATATCCACGTGTGATATCCTGCTTACAAGAACAGGCGGCATACGAAAATTGGCTTTCCAATGTAACCAGTAGTCAGCGCAAAGTGATCAGATACGAGAGCCTATTTGTAAATGATGATTTAATGAGACGCTCCTCACTTCATCGTCGCCATTAGCTTTTTCTTCTTTCATTTGGACCATCGACTGGAATTTAAACATTCTCTTGCCTTACCTTAGCGTGACATTGTGCGGCCCACTATAGCTCCAAGTCAAGCTGCATGATTCGTGAAGCTACCCCGCCGACTTCATTCTCAATAACTCTGCGGCTGTCGGAACGGCGTCGGAAAGGACTGTTGCACTAGTTCATCCCTCTAATGCGCCCCATCCCTTTCTTCTAATTCTTGATTTCCCACGGATCTCTCTTTCAACGAAGTTTGGCTCTTGACAAGATTGTTGTCTTCATCGTTACTACATCGTATTCGACACCACTGGCTCAATCAGCCCGCACCACAGCAACCGGCACTATGAGTGATACAATGCGTGCAATAGGTCTGTTCAATCTTAAAATTCCGTCCGATTTAACATGCTCAGATTCTTCCAGACATCAGGAATGGCAAAGGTCCAGTCGAGGCTCTCTATATCGCCAATGTCTCCAAACCCAAACTCGGCAATTCGCAAGCGCTCGTCAAGATCAAAGCATTCGGGCTGAACCGCATGGACATCATACAGCGAGAGGGCCACTACCCTGTACCGCCTGGAGCTTCAAAGATCCTGGGCGTCGAGTTCTCAGGTGTGATTGCGGAGCTAAGTAAGGAAGATGGGGGTAAAGAGAGCTTTAGGGTGGGAGATGAAGTCTTTGGATTAGCATATGGAGGTGCTTATGCAGAATACATTGCTGTCAGCACCCATATGTTAGTTAGAAAACCAAAGGAGCTCGATTGGGAACAATGTGCCGGTATCCCAGAGGTAGGCACATACCCTCAGTATTCAATATACACATCAAAGGATTTTCACAGCTAAGTTGACTACAAGACCTGGATAACAGCCACCCAAGCCATGTACTTGGTTGGGCAATTCGCGGCCGGCAAATCGATCCTTTGGCACGCAGCCGCCTCTTCAGTCTCGATAGCTGGAATCCAGCTTTCCCTTGCAGACTCCGCCTCCGCCGTCTATGCAACAGCACGCCAAGACTCGAAATGCGAATTCGCTGTCAAAGAACTAGGTGCTGCTGCTGCCTTCAATACTACATCGCAGAATTGGGTCGAAGAAGTCATGAAAGCAACCAATGACAGAGGCGTAGACATCATCATTGACTTCGTCGGCGCATCATACTTCCAGCAGAATCTCGAAGCCGTTGCCAAAGATGGCGTTATTGTCAATCTCGGATTCTTGGGTGGCACAAAGGTGCCTGAAGGGACAGATATCAGCGCATTCATTCGAAAGAGATGTACGTTTGTAGGGAGCAGTTTAAGGAGCCGAGATGAAGAGTATCAAGGCAAGCTGAGAGATCAGCTCGTGGAGCATGCCCTACCGAGGTTCCAAGACGGCAGATTCAAGCTGTTTGTGGACAAGGTCTTACCTTGGGAGCAGATTCAGGACGCACATCGATTGTTGGAAGAGAACAAGACCAAAGGGAAGGTTATCTGTACGATATCATGATTACCGCATTGGAAGGTATGCATTAAAGGTTAGTTTTGGTGTACAGCAGAATGATATACTTTTAGCAATGATCGATAAGCGTAAAGACGAAGACTAATGAGGCGATGCGGCCAAAATTGTGACCAAAAATCATCGTATCATTCGGTGGACATGAGATGAGCCAAAAAAGATCGACGTGGGCCAGATTCGAACTGACGCTCCCGAAGGAACAAGATTTCTAGTCTTGCGCGATAACCACTCCGCCACCACGCCCGGTGTTGCTACCAATGAGCATTTCATTGATTGATGGATTTTTAGCAATTTAATTGTTACTGATGCTAGATTGTAATACATTGCAAGTCAAAAGAAGTGAAGCGAAGATGGCGAGTCATGAGAACGCAGGCCGCGAATGTGGAGCCAGAGCTATGATTCATTTTTGCAAAAAGCCAGAGCAGGTAGCTGATACTGGAGTGGAGCGCTAATCTTGACTTTACCGGTGCACCACTCGAAAATAAGAAGACATTAACCTTATAGGCACACTGACTTGCATGTTACTATAGCTCCTGCATGTGATGCGAAAGGCAGTGTTACGGACACGCGCATGTGTGCGCAGATATCTACTATTTGCAATTTCCTAACCATGTCGTTGGCCGTTGGTCGCTCTCAATGTTTGTCCTTCCCTTTGGCCAGAACGACCACTACCGGGATCTGAATCTTAACTTGAAAGGCACGACGGGCTGAAATGGATCTCGCTCGAAGAGAAAGTAGGAAAGAAAGGGAATGGACGACAAGCTTGTACCGAGAAAAGTGTTCAAAGAGGAATATGGATGCAGAATAATGTGCTTGTCTCCAATGCACGTCTGTTGCCACTAAAGTATTGATACATTCTCTTTTTCTTAATTTGGAGGACTGCAAGTCCATGTCTACGTAGTATTACAGAGGCTGTTGAGTGTTGCACGGGTTATGTTGATGCTGACCAGCAGCTAAACGGGTCTCCAAAGAACTCGGTTCAGTCTTGTGATGATTTTGATGATGCGGCTTGTTCGGTGAAGCGATCGTCGCCCTTAGGCTTGGAGTCAGGGTGGAAGTGTGCGGAGCGAGGCGTGGAGCTGCCGTCGTCCCAAAATTCAACATCGCCTTCTGCGCCCAAAGAGCCTTTCTTGACGAGATGACCCTTGTCCCGCATGAGATCCTCGACCGTCACAGATTTGTCTGAAAAGACCTGCCTCAACATTAGGTATCAGGGACCAATGACTCTAAGCCTCGAGCTTCCTGGCGTACCTTGAGATGGTCACTGATCAAGTGCCTATTCTTGCAGTCTGGGCATGCTATCAGCACTGTTCCCTGATGGTAACCCTGTTTTGATAAGCGATGCGACGAGCGAGTCTTGCAGACATTGCATGTGAAAGTGAGCTCGTAAGACGGGACCTGGTCTCGGTCTAGCCGCGATTCTGGGGCCGTCGTCGACGTGGGCGAGGCTGCGCTGGATTTGAAGCGGGCGGCTGTGGAAGGGAGTCGGGCTGGCGCTCGAAGGCACGAAGGGCGAGTGGCAGCTGCCGCTCGCGGCGTGTGGTAGCGGCGCTGTGCGGGTGCTGGAATGCGTTCTGCGTGAAGAGCGCGGGCAGCACGAGGCGCCGCTGTCCTGGCAAGCGCGTACAACAAGGACGCTGGAGTGTGCATTGCAATGGCATACAAGCAGTGTAGGGCCGAAGGAACGGGTCCGGGTTCAAGGCCTTACTGAGAGTAAATGCGTCGTTCCGTAGTGAGGGCAGCGGCCAAAATCCATCTTCACCGAGCGCCAAGCCATGACGATGTTCCAGCGTTGCTTCCGGCCGGCAACGGACCCCCGCTGAGATCGCGAAGCCTGAGTTTCGACGCCGCTCACCCGCACCGCCACGACTGCTGTTCCTTCACTTTGGCTATCGGCGGCCGGTACATGCACGCCTCTGCCTCTTGCCTGGGAACACCAATCTTCTGCCATCGCATCGCCACCGAACCTTCATCCTTCGCTTCGTCAACCATCGCCCGCACAACGCAAGCGCCCATCCATCCTTCTCAAGTGAAGCACTCGCGGCGACATGATAGCAGGACGCGGCAGGCAACGCATACGTCCACCGCGCAGGGTATGTCTGACACCTCTGCTACCTTCACCTTCACCTTCATCCTGGCTCAGTGGATGGATGCTGCTGTCACATTACAAGCTCCTAGCCACCGTAATCCCACACACTAACAATGCTGCGAATACAGGGCCTGCACGGTGATGAGATCGATTTCGAAAACACGTGGGCAACCATTGAAGCTGCCTTTCGAGAAATCCACACCAAGAATGCTTCAAAGCTTTCTTACGAAGAGCTGTACCGCCATGCCTACCGCATCGTCCTCAAGAAGAAGGGCGAGAACCTGTACAACAAGGTCCACGAGTTTGAGCGAAACTGGCTCAGTAGCGAGGTCCGCGCATCAATCCAACAGCTGCTTTCGCCAAATCTCCTCGCGAATCAGCAGAGCGTCGGCGCAACCACCACCAACGAGCGTCGTGTGGCTGGCGAAAAGTTCTTGAAGGGACTCAAGCAAGCTTGGGGCGACCACCAAGTCTGCACGAGCATGCTGGCAGATGTCTTAATGTACATGGTAAGAAAATCTCCTTTCGATAACAATCACAATTGTGATACGGTGGCTAATGTCGCCTGCATAAAGGATCGCGTCTATTGTGCAGACCATCGGCGGCCCTCCATCTTCAACGCCTCCATGGTCCTATTTCGTGATGAAATTCTAAACTCGCAACTATCTCATACTGATAATCGAGCAATCCTGGGCCTCCTGAACCACATCATCCTCGACCAGATTCAGATGGAACGGGACGGCGATATCATCGACAAGCACCTCATCAAATCTTGTGTGTGGATGCTTGAAGGCCTACACGAGGACGATGTAGAGTCAGAGGACCAGCGTCTCTATAATACCTCTTTCGAGAAAGAATACCTTGACAGCAGTAGGGCTTTCTACCGGAACGAATCGGAGCTTCTCCTACGAGATTCCGATGCTGGCGCATACTGCAAGCATGCACGTCAAAGGATATACGAGGAAGATGAGCGATGCAAGCAGACTCTGCTGGATACCACCGGAGCCAAGATTCAAAGGGTCGTTGAAGATGAGCTGATCAAGAATCGAATACACGAGCTGGTAGAGATGGAGAGCGGGGTTCGCTTCATGATTGATAACGATAGGCTTGAGGAGCTAAATCTAATTTACGATTTGAATAAGCGTGTGGACGACAAGAAGGCCGAGACCACAAGAGCCATTCAGAAGCGAATCGTTGATATGGGCTCGGAAATTAACAACGATGCTATTATTGCCTCACAAGCTCTTCCCGTAATACCAGTGGCAGACATTGCAGAAAAAGGTAGAGGCACAGCCCAAGAAAAGAGCCTCAACCAACAAACAGTCGCGGCCATCAGGTGGGTAGATGACGTACTGTCCTTGAAAGACAAATTCGACAAAATTTGGCGAGATTCATTCGAATCGGATGCGCTGTTACAGCAGGCTCAAACAAGGAGTTTTACTGAATTTATTAATTCTCCAACATTTCCACGATCATCCGAGTATATCTCGCTCTTCATCGATGAGAACATGAAAAAAGGCATTAAGGGCAAGACCGAGACGGAGATTGACACCGTATTAGAGAAGGCCATTATTCTACTACGGTACGTCCAGGATAAGGATCTCTTCGAACGCTACTACAAGAAGCATCTCTGTCGGCGACTTCTGATGAACAAATCCATCAGCAATGAGGTAGAGAAGCAGATGATCTCCAAGATGAAGATTGAGCTCGGAAACAACTTCACATTGAAGCTAGAGGCAATGTTCAAAGACATGACCATATCTGAGGAGTTGACCGCCGGATTCAAAAAGCACGTCGAAGGCCTAGGAGAGAAGGATCCAAAGCGTATAGAGCTCGCAATAAATGTGCTAACTAGCATGACATGGCCTCTAGAAACCATGGGCGGTGTTGCCGCAGATGAAGAAGATCAACGGCCTCGGTGTAATTTTCCGGTAGTTGTGGACAAGATCAAGCGAGGTTTCGAGAAGTTCTACAGCGAGAAGCACTCTGGACGACAGCTTACCTGGCTGGCCAATATGGGCTCAGCAGATATCAAGGCTGTATTTCCAAAGGTACAACAGAAAGATGGATCGTTTAAGGAACGCCGACATGATCTTAACGTGTCGACTTATGGCATGGTCATCCTGCTTCTGTTCAACGAGCTTCCCGCAGATCAGCACTTGACCTTTGAGGAAATCCAGGCTCAAACAAACATCCCACACAACGATCTCACCAGAAATCTGCAGTCGCTCGCCGTGGCACCAAAGACTCGCATTCTAATAAAGGAGCCCATGTCCAAGGACGTTAAGCCGACTGATAAATTTTTATTTAATGAAAGTTTCAATGGCAAATTTGTAAAAATCAAGGTCGGTGTTGTCAGCAGTGGCAACAAGGTTGAGAGCGATCGTGAGCGAAGAGAAACCGAGAAAAAGAATGACGATTCCCGACAATTTTGTATTGAAGCTGCTATCGTGCGGATCATGAAGTATGTTCTCACCCAGTTGCTGGCCCGAGCTTTTACTCACGATATGACAGACAACGCAAAGAGCTTTCGCATCAACAGCTTGTTATGGAGACACTTGGTCAATTAGCAGCACAATTCAAGCCGGAGGTAAACATGATCAAGAAACGTATCGAATCATTGATCGAGCGCGAATATCTTGAGCGTATGGAAGGGGCTATGGTGGACTCGTATCGATACCTGGCGTAAAAAAAAATACTTATGTGCGCATATTTGCAGGCGTTGGAAGCATTGACCCCTTTCGGAAGCGGACTACCACTGCGAATGAATGCATAGCATCGGCGTCGATTGGTTTGGGTCGGATTATGGTGTCAAATAGGGATACCAAAAACAAGCAATTTAGGCGTTCATCATTGAATTCATCATTTAGAGCACAATTACCCAAGATCGCTTATTGCTCTGATTTCTTTTGGAGAAAGGTTGGTGTGCGTTTTGGTGACATGACACATGGAAAAATGTATAATAGGGGGCTGCAAATCGCATTGATGGAAGAAAAGCGATGTGCCCTAAATTACTTAATGAATAAATGACCGTGGAAAACATTTGGACAATCGCCCTTCTCTCACCTTTCACCGTCTTCTACTAAATTTGTCTGATCAAAGTGCAATCTGGGTATGATCACAGATCCATGACAGGGCGGTCACTGGGTCTTTCAGACTTAGTGAAATTTCGTCTATGGCCGTTGCCTTGCAGAACAAATAACCGTTTAGTAAAATTTGTTAGGTATGGGGCATCAGAATCGCCGTATGCTCATAACATATCGAACCCATAGGTTTTTGAGTGAACTTAGGTATGGCGTAGGATAGTTTCCTTTGCACCACACAATTAATATGCACCCCTATCGTCCCAACAATATTGTCTCAAGTTTGCAACCGCCTGCCGCCGACTTACTTCGCATCTGTTTGCTTTGGCTATTGGGATGGACGGCAATATGCATGAAGGTTGCGACATATTAGACTTTCTATCAGGGAAGCGAACTATGGTCCACGCCCTTTTCATAACCGTTTTCCGAAACGCCACCGCAAAAGTCCGAACCAAGCACCAAGCAGTAGCCGGTTGAGATTCCGGATCAGCTCAAAAAGGGTAGTATGTGATAGAGATATTCTATATTATTTTGTTCAAGTTTTCCGGCTTATTGATGATAATTGACTCGAATCATGTCTCTCTGCTCGATCAGGTAGTGTTAGATGTGACTAGATTCATGATATTGTTGAGATCGACGGGCAACATTATTGGGAATTGGAAGCCAAAAATATGCGAACTCAGTGCACCATTCCTTAAATGTCATAATCTCATCATGTCCTCCCGACTGGGATTGTTGAGATTCACCCGCTCAAACATGTATGATCGTTCGTCGTGGCGTTCCAAGTTTATCAACGATCTGGTCGATACTACATTTGGGAGACCACAGTGCCAAACGAGCATTCCTGGAAACCATGATTGTACGAAGTATGCATGCTTTGTATCCAATAGTGCTTCTTCAAGTCTGAGTTGTGTGCAGAGCACAGACAATTGTTATATGCGAAGCCATACTAGCGCCTTGGCACCCATATTTCGCGCTAAAATTTCTTGCGTTTTGCGACATTTGGACTCCTCGCGATACTACAACCTGGCTTTCGAAGACCATGGCAGTCGATAACTCTTTAGAGTCGCTACTTGCGACACTTACTTCTTCGATCCGTTCCGCTGCTGAAGCTCTACCCAGCGACAACATCGTTCCGCCCAAGGAAGGCATCTCATTAATGAATGTGAAAAACGAGCTACTACTCTCCTATCTACAAAACCTCGTTTTTCTCATAATTCTCAAGCTTAGATCTCGATCTGATCCTACTGAAGATTGGCAAGAGCAGAAGCTTCATCCAGAGGATGAAATTGTACAAAAGCTTATCGAGCTACGGGTGTATCTCGAAAAAGGAGTTCGACCCCTAGAGAATCGTCTTAAGTACAATATCGACAAGATCATTCAGACTGCCGATGATGCTACTCGACGCACTACTCGAATCACTACAAAGTCAAAATCACGAACTAGTAAAGCAGATATTGGATCCGAGTCGGACATCAGCGACGCAGAATCAAGCGTTTCGGCGCAAACAGAAGATGATGAAGAGATGTCATTTGCACCAAGGAGAGCTGCTATCGCAAGGATGAAGACAGAAGCCGCAGATGAGAAAGAAAGAGAGTCTACCAAAGATGGTATCTACAGGCCACCAAAGGTCACACCAATGGCCATGCCGACCACCGAAAGCCGAGAAGCCCGACGAGACCGAAGACCTGGTAAATCAGCAACCTTAGACGAGTTCATTGCGACCGAATTGTCATCCGCACCCGTTGCAGAACCGAGCATTGGAAGTACTATCACTCATGGCGGCCGCCATACAAAGTCTGAGAAAGAGCGACGCGAAGAAGCCGAGCGGAGAGAGTATGAAGAATCTAATTTTACGCGCCTGGCGCCAGAGAGCAAGAAGGAGCAAGCGAAGCGAGCACGACAGCGTGATGGGGGGTTTGGCGGTGAGGAATGGCGGAGTTTGGGTGCTGGTATAGACCGCATTGAGCAGCTAACGCAAAAGAAGGGTGGCAAGCTAGGAACTTTGGAAAAGAGTAGGAAGCGGCCGATTGGAGATGGACCTCGTGGGTCTGGTTCAGTAGCAGGTGATGCTTTTGAAAAGAGGAGGAAGGTTGTCTCCAAGTATCGGTAGACAGAAGGGTATTTGTTTTAAAATGCGTTTTATATAGCACCCCATGCTCGGATTTATGATGGTCTATCATAGAGCAGGAAATCATCACTACGTGCATCCTGAAGTAAAGTACGTCTCATGCGAATGCTACGTAATGCAGGTGTAACGGCGCGACGTGTCAAGCCTCAATTTGCCTCGCAAGAATTGTACCAGGAGACTTCCTCATCATTGCAGTCTTCATTGTCCAGAAATCCAACAAGGTAGCCATGAACCATTTAGGAGCGGCGGGTGAAATCGCGTAGAAGAACAATAGCGAAAACAACACTAGCCAACGTCATCTTCTACCCACTAGGCTTTCAAGTCCACATTTATATCTCTGACACTGGTCGTTTTGCCAATCTCTTATGCAAAGCGTCACCTCTTTCATGAATGGGGTATAGCTACCTGACTACAAAAGTCCACTCTCTGGCAGCAGTGACACAGTCGTTCATTCAAACATTCCCGCTAGCTCAGCTGACCATGTCAGTCACAGGCAAAATGACTCCGTATCAGCTGCCCAGATTCTCACGAGATCATGATCACCTACAGCCTGATGGAATGACGAACCAAGAAGCTACATGATGACTGGCTTCACTGCCCTCAGGATTTGGGTTAGGCGACAAGATTCGCCCCGGAGATGCTGTTCACTCCCAAGACGTTTCCTGCATAGTAGTCACCTTATACTACGAATGCAGTACCTGTAGCTCGCCAATGGTAATTTGTTCCGATTAAGATGGGATGTCATCTGCATGTCTATGCACAATCTTTCTAGTCCCATTCCAGAATACTTGGTTTACATTGCTATACCGCCGAACGATCGTCATAAGTACTGTATACTGATGTGTTCGCGGCACTATGACCCAGGCATGATTGCGCTTCAAGGTGCGTCAACTCCAGAAGCAACCACAATACCTACAGCTCTCAACAATTGCCTCGCGCACACGCCCTTATCTGAGAATGGAAATCTTTTGGTGGTGGTGGTGATGGTCCTGTTGCTGCTGGCGGAAAACAAAGCCGTCTATCCCGTTTGTGGCGTCACTGCATCCAGCGACCCAATCATGACCCTTGCATGCCGCGTATGTCTATGCCGGGGGAATCCTCAAACAAGTTAGAAGCCATGCAGGAAGCAAAAACGGCGCCAAATCTACTAGGCTATGATCTTTGGAAGATCAACCAAGTCTGGTAGGCCCTTGACACTTCCAGGGACCTTGGCAGCCGACAACAACAGCAGACAACGGCCAGGACAACGCTCATTGGCACACTGTATAGAAACACATCCTGCAGCCATGAGCTGTCATTGCTAGCTTGGCCAAGAAGTATCTGAAGGATTAAGCGGAAGGCTTACATGTGTCCAAGTCCACGAACATAATTCAAATCATTGCAGCCACAAAGTATTGGCTGTCGGTCAAACCAAGAAGATAGCTTTCAGCCATGGCTGATGCAAGTAGTGCAGAGGTGCTCTCGCGATCGGTCATGGCCCTCTGGCCGCTTTTGCTCTTGGAGATGCCAACATGGTAGTCATAAGTCATCGGCAATGATGTTCCTGCTTAGGAGAGACTCGCAAGCACTTCCGATTGCTTCTTAATCTGGTAAGTGTTCTACAATACGACCCCAAGCCCTTCCCCCCATACCGTATGTGTTCACTGCGCTCCGGGGAATGCACTACTGTTACCTTGTCGGGCCTCTCGTTGCCGCTGCAGCACACTAGAAACTACCCTTGCGATGTGGGAAATCTTGAAACTTCCACTCATCTTCCAGAAGTCCCGGCGAGTAGTGTTCGGGTAAAGTCGAACCTGTGGGGTGCAGCCAAATCAGCCTTTTTAGACCCCTGATCCTGGTCTCATGTAGTCGTGTTGCATAGTCAAGCCTTATTAATATCGGAATCATATTGCAGTGATCCGGGATTTGCGCTGAGCACTGTGTGTTCACGCGCGCAGCGCGCCGAAGAATTGTCCGTCTTCAGAAAATTTGGGCACTTGGTGCAGGGCGTGGAATGAAACAGCACTAGGATTGTAAGACGATTATTTCGTAGGAATGGTTAGGTCACCCCCACAATGCGCGTCATCTTGAGTATATTCATATATCGTACACCTCTCATTCCCGAACATCTACCGTTATGTGGGAGCATTGATATATTCATTATGACGGCCCATCATTGTGCAGACATGATTACAGCGGCTCAAGCCACCGTTCCGTACCAAGTCTGACCTCAAATGTGGTACATCCTGGTACCGCGAAGATCTTCCCTATCCTCTTTGTTGTGACACGCATTTGAGCCCAACTAGCAGTGCTTCGCCACGATGCACGGCATGGTGGCGTAGTCGCATGATCTCGTACCACGTATTGAATTTACTTGAGACCTTGTGCAGTCTATCACTTGTGGCGACATTGCGCCAACTTCAGTGCGGTGTGCTCAGAAAAGTACACCATGGGCGTTCTATGTTCGGCTGGAGTTTGAGGCCTCTGAAAGTGAGATTCAATCACACTACCTCTTCACGGCCAGACGTAGACCAACGGACATCCCCTTAGGATGCGCAATCTCATGGGTTTAGCCAATAGATCCTTTCGCGTTGACATCGCCCACGTCCAAGCTCGACAACACAGGTATTGTATCCATTTAAGGAATGGTTGAACCAAGCGTACGGTTGTCGCATCCTTGCCTATGTTTCAACCCACGTCTGGGTTCAGAAAGGAGCCGCTTGTGGTGCCGAGATGTCGGTTTCTTGCTGATCTAAAGCATGCAGGATTGAGTGAAGCGGCAGGCGTACACCTATCACAGAGCAATGAATATTTTGTCGATAGAAGTCATGTTGTCTCTTTCTGATGGAGGTGGGTGGTTGCATGCATGTTGCATGCTTCTTCTGGTGTGTCGAGATGTACCTGAGGATTGGATGCAGAATGTTCAGACCTCAAACTTTAGACCTGCGGTACGAAGCCACATTTGTCGCTTTGACTCTGCTTCACGAATGATCTCCGCCGAGAGACGGAGACTGGGTGCAAGATGAGCGTAGCGTTCCATCTCGAGAACAACATTATTGATGATGTCGTCCATAGTTGCAGGTGGAGGAAGCAGTTGAGACAGCGAAGGCGTCATTGTCGCGCCCATTATGAGAAGAGTCTGTGAAATGATACTATCGAAGCATGTAAGTATACCGACCAAAGTCTAGAGAGAGTGTGTGGACATACGAGAGAGCCCCTTGGAACAGATACGGAAGGTGACCCGCATGGTGTGCGGTGATGTATTCCAGCTGACGAACACATGCCTCTAAGCATTTGTGACAATTATCCTGTACGCTCGAATCCATGGCCAAGCTTTCATCTTGCAGGACAAGAAGTACATATGGTCGGAATATGATGGTGCGGCATGCGAAGTACCGGAGTCGCAAAACGGTTTGAACCGGATTTTGTAATGGGACCCGATCGAGTGGGAACTGCATTGCTGGCGGTAGTCCTGCGTACCACTGATTCAGTTGGTAATCCAACTCAACTACTAGTGGGTCGAGCTGCGCAATGGAGGTGGCGGCGGGCCCTTTTGAATATGGTGTCGTTCGAATATACAGCATGGAGCTAACGCGATTGAGCAGTCTCCGTAGAGCAATTTCAGCAAGGAAGTACCATAACTCGTCTCGGCCAACCGCCTCGGTCCCAAGATCTTCAAAGCCTGTGGGCAATGAGAAACCCTCTTCGAACTGTGCGATTCCCGAATGTGGCAAGTCAAGTTCCGCTAGGAGGTCGCTCTCGATCATCACCGCGTTCCAATACACTCTCTTGCCCAACTCTTCTTCGGCGGGAGAGACTCTTCCAGGTGCGCTTAGGAGCAGCTGCAATTTCATGCTTGCACCTGATAACACGTTCCAGGCTTCCACGGGACGTACAAGGTAAACCAAGTATGCTGCGGCCAGAATTTGACATTGTGCAGCAACCATGTTGTTTCTTGTCATGACGCTAGGAAGAAGACTCCAAGCCGCAGCAAAATATGCCAAACCCGGAGGATCTTTCTCGGGGCTCTGCTGCGTTATGCTGCCGGTGCTTCCAGCATGACCGAGGGCAAGGACCAAAAGGACGATGCAGCTCTCAGGTCCATCGCGAAATCCGTGGCTGAGCGCGGTCTGGTAGTATCCGCTCCATGTGTAGGGATTCACGCAGGCATAGAATACGTTTACCCTCTCGAAGTATGCTTGAACATAGGCTCCAGTGTTTGATAGATCTAGTCCTCGAGAGGTGCCGAGGCTGACCGAATCGCGGGTCATCTCAAGCTGGAGCAAGATTTTGGGGTCATAGGGGCGTGAGACGAGCTCTCTAATCATGGGCGAGGACAACAAGTTCAAGGCTGCCGTGTTGTGCGTCTTGGGCATGGTGGAAATGTTGGAAGGATGGTTGGTCCAAGTTCCGATGCCGTTAATCGGCTGCACCATGCCCAAATGGGGCATATTACCGGTACTACGGGCGAGAAAGTCGTCGCTCGTGGAGTTGCTGGCAGCGGGCGAGTGTGAGGACAAGGAAAAGCCATTGGTGAGGCCTGACTGAAGAAGGCCCTCGATGCGGTTCAAGTGCTCTAAAATCAGCTTGTCGCCAGCATCCAGCTTGATGCCTGGCTCCCGATAAATGCATTCTGCGTTCAGTTCGGTACACAGCCTGCACTTTGGCCTTGTACCGTCGCAGCGTGATTTTCTTGAGCGGCATATTTCGCACTGTGAGACGAGTCAGTCTTCTGTGATGAGCAGCAAAAAACATGGCGAGTAAACATATGGGCTACGTACAGCTATGGTTGCTCGCCGCCGAGGATAGTCTATCGTGTCGGTGCTTGGGCGTTTTTTGGCGGTTGGGCGTGGTTCTGTGCTGGTGCCGTTGGTGCCGTTGGTGCCGTTGCTCGTGGGAGCGATACCGTTTGCCTGGGCGGGTGGGGTGTCGTTTGACATTTCGCGGTCTGTTCCGGAGGACTGAGACATGTTGCGGGGCCGCTTCCTGAAAGGATTGCTCAAAGCACCGGCAGAGAAAAGGCCATTCGGAGAGTCGAGGAGATGGGGCGAGCGGAGGGCAGACTTGAGGACAAAGCTGTTGGTGTCGGGCAGGGTGGAAAGATTAAGGCAGAAGGAGTCTCGCGGAAACTGTCCATTGGTGGTTGCTGCTGACACGGGACTAACATCTGGAGAAGGCGTAATAGCAGCCATGATTGGTGGACGGATGTGCGGCGGCCGGGGGGGTGGTCGGGGGGCTGGCTGCACTCGAAGCTCTGCGGCGTGCAGCCACGGCGAAGTCGACGACTCGAGGGTTGGAGAGAATGGACCGGGCAGCCAGAGAGAAGCAAGAGAGCGAGGCGAGAGCAAGGCGAGAGAGCGAGGCAGCAGAGCCGTGTCGAGGTGAGACGGCAGGCTAGCAATGGGTTATATCGCCCGCATCGCCCGCAAATCTCGCCTCTGTTAGCTCCACGAGACTTGCAAACCGCCTGTTGCGAGATGAGGGATGCGAATTGCGGGGATGACATGGGGCGTCGAGCACTCCACAACTGCTGCTCAGACAATCAAAACCGGCGCCAGACAAGGGCCGTAGGGGGCCGCGAGTGGACGGCCGAACAAGAGACGCCCAGGTTGCTTTGCCTCCACCAGTCGTGCGCCTGCTCGACAATAAATTGCCTCCAATCCTGCCAAAGCAGCGCCGGGCAGAGCAGAGGCACATGGCCACCGCCATGGCCGTTTGCTTACAGAACCGCGTGCAGCAAGGAACGAGCGCCCACGACGCCCACCAGCGCCCGCAAGCACCCACCGTGTCTGGCGGCCAGAGGCCACCTCAGCCTAAAGCGAGGCACAACGACGACCACGGACAGCGGCCAGCGAGCCCCAAGTCGGCATGTCCTGACCACTGCCATGTCCATAGTGCTGCCAAGCGCTCGCTGCGTTTCGAAGACTGGTGCGCCTGGCGATAGGCTGAAATGGGGGCTTTCGATGCTTGCAACTACTGCAATATCATAATTGCTGCCCGGGTGCCACGGCAGGGGTTTGCCTGGGCCATGGAAGCCGTGGAACCTGTGCAAGCTGCACGAGATGTGAGCCGTTGCAGCTGGGCGTCCTGGGACATGGTTCCTTGTCAGCTCCTGTTTCCCCCCCCCCCCGCTAGCAATCTACAAGGCTTCTAGAAGTAGAACAAACAGTACTCTGATCTGCACGTCAACCGGCTGCACCCAGTCATGCGCCACATAATTAAGCGCCCCGCTAATTATTTCCTACCCCAACGTGTCAACGTGGGCTGTCCGGTCTAATCAGACGCTGACTCGGTCGACAGGACGTGTCTTCCCATGAGGCCGCAGATTGTCATCACGAGACCGCGAGCTTGGTACCGCGCCGCCCTGGGAATCTTGTCGACATGCAATATCGGCGCTGCTGTCTGTCCGCTCGACGTCGGTACGGGAGCAAACCACCTCTCAAGTCTATGCATCCCCCCAGACGGCACCCATGCTCCCTTTACTGCCTTTGGACGCTCACATCATTCAAAGCACCAATCTCAGCACCAATCTCTTGCCCAAAGTAAATAATGTGCCCTTTCAACCAAAGACCTGGAAAGGGTACGAAGGTAGAGGGGCTGGGAGGGGGAGGTTTTTGTGACACCCATGAATGGAAATCCCCATGCAAAGTAATTGCGAGCGTCTCCATACTGCAGTCGTGCAGCAGATCATCTCGAGATCTTCGCTAATCGGCAGCGTTGCGCTTTCCTTTTGTCTACCCTATGATATCGCTGCCTGTTACAAGCAAGCCATTCTCCATGCAGGTCCCACCGCCGCTGTGGTGCAAGCAAAATAACCAACAATCTCCACCGGCAAACCTCTCTCCAAATCACAGCCAACTCCTTAGCCTATAACCTCGCAAGAGACGCAAATGACCAAAGTCTAAAGGCACCTGGTGCTGTTGCAACGAGACGAAAGACGCCAGAAGCACTAGACACTCTTGCTACCGAAACAATGAAACCTCAAGCACTAGATGCTGCGGCTGCGCAAGATGCTCCAAAAAACACACAACCGGTGGACAATGATTCGGCAAACGGGGAGCAAGTAAATACACCTGCTTTTCTTCAGCCTCAAGTTCCTTAAATGACCATGTCCAGGCTCCAACGAAGCCCTCTCTCACTCCCTTTGGAGAGCGGACTGATGGCACCCAATCTGCAGCCAAGCTTGTTGAAGAGGTTGTACATGGAGTCAGAGCCGCAGTAGACGGAGCCCTGACGTGGGCGGAGAAAAAGGCAGATGGGCTGAGCTTGGAACAGGGCAATACAGGGCCGTATGCATCGCCTGCAACTTGCATGCCATCTGACCTTGACGCTATCGCAAGCGGAATACTACCTACCATGTCTACGCAAGCACCCTCTAAAAAAGACAAGGAGGAAAGCAGAAGTGAACAAGCTCAAAAGTGAACAGGAGTTGGAAAGAAGTGACGATAAGCCTGAGCCTTGATTAAAGAAATAAAGGACAAACAACCATATAAAGGGCTCCGAAAGGGATGCATTTGACGATGGAGCACATGGTATTCGGGCCGCATCGTGATAGTAGTGTGACGGCAAGAATATCAATCCTTACGATGAAAGCTTTCCCGTACCTGCGTATATTTGTGTTGCATGTGGCCGAGGACAAGGGACAAACATTCCAGCGGACCCGCATGTCAAGTGGGGAACCAGCCTGATGCAGTAAAGACCTCGGCAGCTAAAGCATCGTCGCACCCACGACTCGACTTGATCATCTCTACAACAAACAACAAAGAGACCATCTAAATCCCTACATTCCACACCCTTGGAACATATCACAGGCCCCTAGCAAGTACCATATCCTCCACAATGGCCACTATAGCTTCACAGAAACATCCTCTTCTCCTTGCGGCTGCCGTTGCTCATGGCGTATTAGCCCTGGGACATACCGTACGCACAACCACCGCTCTGCGCATATCGAAATTTGTCGTTGCAGAATGGCACTACGCGTCACTTTGACTAATCACGGTTACAGACCAAAGGCCTTGACCAGTTCAAGCACACTTCCTTGAATGCGCTTCCCACCGCATTGCGCGGCGCGGTCAAAGCAGGGTGGTATGAGGGCAGCGGATTCTTCCTCATCATGGGTATGATCCTCAGCCCTTGTCCCGTTCACTCTTGCCTAATCACTTACAATCACAAACCCACTAACGTCGTTCTAGGCATCCTAAACTACAAGTGGGCACAGACTGGCATCTACGATATCTACGACAAGAGCATTGCGGGTATTCTTGTGAGCCTCTTGTTCAGTGCCGGCGCTGCATACTACAAGAGCGGTGATAAGCCTACTGCGTCAACGCTGGCTGTTGTTGCCATTCTGCAAGGTTTGGGTGTCAGGAATGGTTCGTACTCGAGACTTTGACCTAGAGATGTTGGCTCATGTTGGAATAGCTATCGTTGGATGAAGGATGCTGCTGCTATGAGTCGAGAATTTTTGCTCTCCGTTTCTGTTAGAGTATCTTCTCTGCGACCTTTTCAGTCATCCTTTTTTGGGCCGATTTCCAAAGTTGAAGAATCAAACGTAATAGTGCTGTTGATTTTGGATGATAAAATGGCTGGGTCATCGGAGTATCATGCAGAATCATACCTAAATTAGGAAGACATCAGAACCAAATGAGTATGATGAAAATGGCAAGTTTGATGAAAGCAATCATGTATTTCGTTCCAGCTGATGCTGAGTGCCGCCAGAACATCTTTTGATGAGGTTTCGCTTGTGAACAAAAGAGCCTCTGAATATAGCACACCGTGAAGAGGCTGCTGCCACCGATACAATGAATTCCTCAAAAGACACTTTTCTTTTTTCATCTTTTCTCATCAGGAGAGCCAAAATAACCGCAATTGTCGCCATCGTTCTACGCCTCTCAGCGCTCCGTCGAACGTCTTGGAGCTCACGGCGCGGAGCAGATACCGAGACACTGTTATGTGTAGGAAGTGCTCATCTCCTATTCCTACAAGGGTTTGGCCATCTTCTGGATGCTGACTGGGATCTCGCGTTTGCCACTACCGAGCAGACGTTTCAGTCGGGCGATGTAGTACTCTTCAACACTTACGCTAGGATCAGTGATGAACTCGTCGCGCGCCAATTGCTCGAGGCGCATGCAAGCACGGTCAACGCAGTCCTCTAACTCTTCGGCCCAATTGCTCTGCTCAGTAACACCGCTGTCGCTTTTAAAGCTGTTACGGCTGATTAAGCTCTCGTTGTCGGTCGCCATCTTGCTTACTGATAAGGCGGTGTCGACGAACGTGGAGGGAAAGCAGGCGGAAGGTGCTTTGGTGGGCAAATCCTTAGAGGTAAAGGACAGGTACTCTTCAATACGTGGGTTGACCGTGGGAGAGCCTAGTGCAATGGGAACTGAGCCTTCCACTACAGGAGAGGCTGGAAGGACTGGCAGAGACATACTGGCACGTCCAAGAGCAGTTTTATCCCTGCCTCCGTTGCTCAGGACTTTGATATTACTATCCATGTCGCCCCCGTTGTCTTCATCGACGGAGGGCTCTTTGGAGCGGTTACTGGATGCCACATCGAAATTATGGTGGGTGAACCTGTAGTCATCAGTCTGGAGTTGGGCGAGCCTAGTGCTAAGCATGCTGAAGCCACGGCCGCGAGGTTGGTGATTTCGATAAACAATGGAGGGAGCTGGAGAGAGTGCTTCTGGTGTGTTGATGGGCGGAGATGGATACATGGCGTCGTCTGCTGACTCGTTGAGTGACTCCTGAATAGGCCCAAGAATATTTGCAACAGCCGCGAAGTCCATCGGCGGAGGGGCGCCAATAACTTCGCTGTCGAGCATCTCAGCAGCTGGGGTCGGGTTGGGTACAGATGGGCAACTAGAGGCCGGGTACTGGGAGCCCAGACAGGTGGTCTTTGTCATGATAGCTGACATTGTCGTAAATTCTGAAGTTTTGTGACCTGTCTCTACGAAACACTCGTGGGTAGTGGTGGATTGTTCGTCTGCAATCAAGAGCGCTTGGGCGATACTTTCCTGTTGCAGAGTTTTGTTGAGCGGTTGAGGTCTTGTGGAAGTAGAACTCGATTGCACTTGAGGTGATTGTTGGCTGTAGACAAGCGTGTATGTTGATTAAATGTGGGAAAGTGGGCGCCAGACGTGAAGGTCGAGCCGTGCGTGCGACTGCCTGGTTAATTGACAAGGACGCAGCGGCCGGCGGGAGACCCGTGGACTGATACTCGGGCAAGTGAATGTGAGAAACCATAAGCGCCCGGGGAAAGGTGAACTCGGTATGAACACAAACGGTTTGCGCCGTGAAGGAAACATTAGAGAGGCCAATACGTGATCGAGCATGTGGCGGTCAATGTAGAAATTCCACCGAGCTTGAATGAATCTAGGTGGCGAATGTAATTTCACTTACGCAACTCTGCACGCCATCTGATCGATTCTGTTCTATTCACCTATCATTGAAGTCGTGCTACGTTGCCGTACAGCCTCAATCTCCCCCGAGGGCGTCCTGAAAACGGACGTGCTGGATGGCAAGTCATTGAGCACAGTACCAGATGCGACAGCCGCACCACGAATGGATCCTTCTGTTCCCACCAAGGCAGGTAAGACAATTCCATCTGCGGTCGGCTGAATCTTCCTCTCCTTGCGTGTTGCAACTATCCATGGGAAAAGATTATAGTACGCCCCGCACACGAATATACCTATCCACAGCACCAACTCAGTTCCATAGATTACCATGCCTAAGATGTCCATCCTGGGCTGGAATATGACAGAAACGAGAGAAAAGACATCCCCAAGGGCATCTATTCCAACGAAAATGAACGAAATGCCTCGAACTGTGCGGTGGCAATAAACATCCACATAGTGTCTGAGAACACCAGCTGCAAGCAACATAGCTGAAGTAACAGCCATGAGGATACTAGGCCATTGTAGGCCCCTCTCTTTAGCATGTTGGACAGCGATGATCAGAGCAGCTTCGATTGTGCCCATAAGGCAAGCCACTGGAACGACAACCGCAAAAGAGCGAAGGATAGTCCAAGCCTGGCTTGATCAGCAAGAAGCCTTCAGTTTGAACTCAAGAATAGACAGAATCACTTTTTCGTAGTAATAGCATTGGATCCACGTCACCAGACTCAACAGGGTGAGGATTTGAGGCTGGATTCGAAGGGCAATGTTGAACTCCTCAGCTATGTTGTACACACCCAGAGGGACACCAGCCCAAGCCCATAGCATCATCATAGTGGGCTGAAGTCCGGTAGCATTGTGTCGACGAGTATTGATAATGATTTGGGGAATCAGCTTGCAAGAGTCAGTACACAAATCGTTCTCAGCACTTTGGCCCCGAGAATGGACTGCAGATTCACCTGAATGGACCAACAAACCTAGCATATGTTAGCATTTTTCATCTTCCTCTTACACCATACGTACAGCTCCCATAGTACCCAGTACATTCGCTGCTACTGGAACGTCCATGGCCACCAATGAAGTGCTGTAGAGCCAGTTTTTAGTAGCATTCCCTTGGATCAAGGGCCATCAACTCTGTGTTCTATTGTCATCTTTGTCGGCCTCTGAGACAGGTCTCGAGCCAAGGCGAATGTAAAAGCAAGCAAAACAACCCAAAAGCCATACCAATGCCAAAATCAAGTGCGTGCATTACTTGGCGACTAGTGCCATTCTGAAAAAACGTGGGACAGATGATGCATACGGCAGGCACCGAGGTCGGCTATAATTATGCACGGACATTCTGCGGGCAGCTTTGAAATCACCATATCGAAATGCGCAAGACGACAGGACCACTACATAGGCATTCTGAGCAGGAACTATGGCGCCAGGCCTGGCCGAAGGGCCCCAGACGCAAGATGCGGATACGGCAGTACCGAAGAAGCTGTCAAAAGGCATTGTGCTCGGTCCTGATGGAAAGCCGTAAGTACCACAGTTGGAACGATGCGCCCAAAGACTTGTGCTCTCCCAGTTTACGATCTCGAATGACAAAAGAAGTACTGACGCTTAGAATTACGCTTTAGGTGCCGTACCTGCAATGATGTGGCTTCATTGTTTGCTATAGCTGGCAAAAAACCTATAACTACCGCCGCCACGTCCTCAGCGTCTTCCACCCACCCCACCCTTCCCGCCGACTGCCCACCTGACGTAGAAGCCCTCGGGCGCTCCTCCTGGACGCTCCTACACTCCATAACCGCAACTTATCCTGTCAGCCCGACCCCTCAACTCCAATCCGAAACCAAGAGTTTCCTTTCCACATTCGGCAAGTTGTACCCCTGCTGGGTATGTGCGGAAGATTTTCAAGACTGGATGACGCGAAATACGCCACGAGTCAGCTCGAGGACAGAGTTTGGAACGTGGATGTGTGAAGCGCACAATGCAGTCAATGTGAAGTTGGGGAAAGAAACCTTTGACTGCCGGAGATGGGAAGAGAGGTGGAGAACGGGGTGGAAGGATGGGCGGTGTGATTTTTAGCCGTCAAACAGCATATAATAGGAGTTCTAGGGTGTGTATTGATATATGAAGTGTACGTGTACTAGATAGTATGGTGGGGGGCCCGCGGCCTTAGATGCACCACGAAGACACCACTCTGTACGGATAGATGGATAGATACAGGCATTGGGTGGTGTTGAGCACAAACCCATCTCCACCAATTCATATTTTCATTTGTTCACTTGTAACCCAGCAAATTTACATGACTTCTGGCTGCATGGACTATCCTCGTATTTCATCCTCTCGAAAATACGGCGATACACTCGTTTCTCAACGGGCCCTCCTCTATCATACCGACTCACACATATCATTACTGGCTCAAAGCTGCCAAAAAGGCAATCCTTCAGTTTCCTTATTCTGCAACGGGTGATCTAGCCTCTCCCAAGCGCAATATAACAAGTGCCGGTGGGTGGAGCGACGTGACGCGCCACAGCTTGCTGTGGCTGCTCCCACGACTTTCCCACGTTGGGGCCAGCTCCAGAGTCGCAAATGGCGCAAAGGGAGCTAAGGGCCAAGAGTAGAAGCTTTGTGTGGATCAGATGTCACGGGCCTGTGAGCTACATGCCTTCAAGGGGTAGCACATTAACATCACAGATCCCGGGATTGGACACAATCTACCAAGACATTTCCTGGTGGAACTGATGGAAAATGGGTTGCTAAACTTGATTCATATAGGAACATCATGCAGAGCCCCAGACGATACGGAATCAGCTTGGATTCAGAAGCGCATGTTTGGCAAAGATGATGTACGAGCGGTCAAGGGGTGGTGTAGAGGATAGGTTGATCAATGAAAGTATAGCGCATTCATTGCGGGTCACTCACTACGCAATTGAGACCGAACAGGAACGGAGTGACTCAAGAGTGGGGTGACGAGATGAATGTGGTGGGTGAGTGAATGAATCAGCGTTAGAGAATGACTGCTGAGAGGATACCCACGCTCTGGTGGATGGAATGGACGCGAAGACTATGTAGGGTAGGAGACGAAAAAGGTAGTCATGCAGTGAAAAGTTTGTAACATGAAAGAAGTAAATAAATTCCTGCCTATCCCTAATCATCCCTTGACTGAAAGGCACCTTTCGTTGCGGGTAGTATCGTGGTAACTGCTATCCACCAGGCCATCAATGCAATTATCGTATTTCTCGAAAAATCCAAACTAAGGGAGACATTATCCCTCCTTTCATGTGGCAATAAGCTCAGCCCAGCTAGCCGTGAGACAAGTTCTGGAAATCGATCCGAAGGTGGTATCTTGTGTAAATGTCGTACATGGTGGAAACTCGAAGCAATTATCGCATAATCTCTTGATAAATAAGAACTGTCTACTGTTAATCAAGATTCGCCGCCGATTTACAGAGGTTACGTACGCTTCAGTTGCTCCTTGGTCAAATTGTCCTTGTTCTTATCGAAATCGAAAAATTCCTCTGGAATCGGGTCGGCAGTTGGCTCATCATCTGGGTCATGGTAGGGCTCAAGGTATGGGTGCTTGAGTGCATCCTCAACTGTGATACGCTTCACGGGGTTGAATGCGAGTAGTCGCTCAAGTAGATCCAATGCCAGATCGTTTGTTTTGGGAAACATGGCCTTCCATGGAATCTTCTTCTTAAAGGGAAGGGATCGGATATATTCGCGCGCTCGGCGAGATTTAATACCATAGTAATCCTCCATGGTAGGCGTTCCTAGTACATCAAGGATCAATGTAAGCTGATGGTGGTCTGATGTGGTATTAGCCGTTGTCAAGAAGCGAAAATGGGTTGCATCACATACAGTCCTTTCCTGGAAATAGAGGCTTGCCACTGAGCATCTCGGCGAGAATGCAGCCTACACTCCACACATCAATAGCCTTTGTGTACTCCTTGAAGGTGAGCATGATTTCGGGTGCACGGTACCAACGCGTGGCCACGTATTCCGTCATGAAACCTGAGTTGTCCTCGGTAGAGGCAGCTGATCGCGCGAGACCGAAGTCACAGACCTTGAGATCACAATTTGCGTTGAGCAGTAGATTGGAGGGCTTAAGGTCACGATGGAGGACATTTGCTGAGTGCATTGCCTTCAGGGCGCGCAACGTCTGGTAAATGAAGTATTGGCAATGGTCGTCGGAGAGCTCCTGTGTGCGAATGACGCGGTGCATATCCGTTTCCATGAGTTCCTACAATGTTTATCAGCGAAAGTCAAGAGGGTGAGAGGGTGCGAGGGCGTTTAAGCGCACCTGGATGAGATAGACTTCGGTAAATGTCTCGTAGTTTCGCGGCTTCTGGATGTCAAGAATCGAGATGATGTTCTCGTGGTTGAAGTATCTGAGCAACTTCATTTCTCGAAGCGTTCTCAAACAAAACATGGAGTGGTCGAAGGGTGTGATCTTCTTGATGGCAACCTTCTGGCCTGATGGCTTGTGTAGTGCAGAGCTATCATCTCGTTAGCAGCTGAATGAGTTTTTGCTGGCATTGACGGCTCGGGCGTACCAAACGACGCCGTACGCGCCTTCTCCGACGACATCTTGAATATCGTACTGCTCCGACACATTGAAAGAAATCTTTCTGGAGCTACCGCTTCCGGCAGGAGGCATTCTGGCGACTGTTGTGTAGAAAAGGCGCTCGTGTGCGGCGAATTGAGTCGAATCGAATCGAGCTGTTGCTCAGCGTGGACAAAGTGAAGTGCAGGTGGTGGGGAGGAAGCTTGGGTTCAGAAGTCTGCTCGCATTGTTGTCAGTACAAGGTTGGGGCCGTATGAAGACGAGGCACTGCTCGCAAGACGGAAGGAGTGTCTTGGACGTCTCCACCCGGTCAGGGCAGCTATGGTGAAACAGTGCAGTGTCATGGCCGCAGCGCAGCCCCACGTGCTCCTTCTGAGAGTGTAGTGTGTCCATAAAGACAATGGAGCACGGCAGCACACAAAGAAATGGCTCTGGGCCATGGACGGACGCCTTTCAGGCGGCAGACAGAGTCATTCACGTACCAGAGGCTCGGGATTGATTGCTCGTCAGGGCTGTATCCGATATGGGTGTCGAATTGAGCCGGAATCAGCTTCCCCGTGCAGCGTCGTGTGCCACGGCGCGGTGACGAACAGAGCGATTGCACTCGTCGGCAGTCGACTGGCGCAGACGGGCACTGTCTGGTTTGGCAGTATTGGAGGCTGTTGCTGCGATGGTCGCGCAAGGGAGGCGGGAGGGGTGCGAGGCGAGGCGGTGACGGGAGCGAGGACAACGAGGATGAGGACGAGGGGAGGATGTGAGCGCGAACGAGGGGCAGAGAAGTGCCGGGGTCTGCGTGTGGTGGGCAGCCAAGTCAGCCTCAAAAAGTGTGCAAAATGCGGCAGACGACAAGTCGACTACATACCCAGAGCTTTTTCTTTTTCCAACTGGATCTGTCGCCCTTTTTTGGGGGGCGGGGCGGCAGGAAGATGCGATGGGTGCTGCTATGGCGGGGCGGGAGGAGAGGGAGGAGGAGGGGGGGGGGGGAGGTGCAGCGGCTTTGCAGGTGGGATGGCGGGGCGGTGCCGGGCTCAGGTACAGACACAGCAGCGTACTCGAGCAAAGCAGCAAAGTCTGCAGGACAAGAGCAATAATGAGGAGCGTCAGGAACAAGGGGAAACGGCCCCCCCCCCCAACTTGCTTACAGCGACGCTGATATAGAATCGTAGCAAGTTGCAACGCCCGCGCGCGACACTCTGTCTAGCCGCCGGACTTGTGCTCTAGCTGGGCAGACACCACCCCCCGGACAGGCCATTGGTTGGCCCTGCGCGAGTCACAATTGTTGGAACAGTGCATCCTTCGTGTGATTTCTGTCATATGCACCAGAGTCATTTCAAGCTTCCAGAAGTGTTTCGCTAGGCCTGAGCATCACTTTTGCCCGTCCGCCTCTGCCACAAGCTCCTGCTTCTTTTCTCTCCCACCTTGGACACCCTTCTCTCCAGCAACCTTGTCTCCCAACCATGCAACACCCACGCCTTGCCAGCTTGCCAGCTTGCCAGCTTGCCATTGCCCCGCGTCAACCACGCTCACAGGTCGAAGCCTCACTCGACTTGTCTAGTCCGGATCTGAAACGGGTCGGCTGCAGGGTCAGTTCCACCTTTGCAACGCCTATACTTAGCAGGCCCATTATGAGACCAGCGGCTGGCTCTGGCCCCGAACCTATTGGCATCTTCGAATCAGGCCTTCGAATCAGGCCTTCTGCCTTTGAGCACTTTGAGTGACAACATGCCCGCAAAATACCGCTTTCTCGACTGCCGCTCAACACTATCGCTATGCCAGCCTGTTGTTGTTTCAAAAAATATTTGCCACGTTATCTTTCCACTATATCCATCTCCTGTTGCATTTGCTGTCATGGCACAAGGTGGCGGCCACGGTCGATTATTCAATGGTTGGTACTGCAACGGCTGCCTTTCCAAGGTACGGCCGTCCACACCCCAAATGCCGTAGCTCCCAGCACCACTCCCTTGGGACAGGCGAGGAGCCACAACTGCAAGGTCCCGCCCGACCAGAAGACTGCCAGAAACCACGTAGTGCAACCAGTTGCTCACACTGCCGTCTCCACTTCATGCTGTGATGTGCCAACAGTCGGATGCAATTCTCTTGATGCTATCAGTTTGTGATGCTCCCTCGCATTAATGAGAGGGCACGAATCGCCGGGAATTCTGCATCACGGTCCTGGAAATCCTAACGAAATGGAACAAGTCACCACAGTCAAGTTGAGACGTGGTTTCAGTTGTGTAAAAAAAAATAATGCTAATAGGGTCTTCTCCAAAAATGCATATCGTACAGAGTCGTCATAAAGTCATAGCTGAGAACTTCTCGTGCGCCTTTCCATGCCCCTAGATATCCCATACTCCAATCTAAGGTTTATAGCCTCCGCAAAAGTATTCACCGCAGTCGTGGACCTGAGTTATCCTTTGCCCTTGCTCCCCCTTGACAGGAATGGGAGTCATGCCGATACCAATGTACCCATTGGTGGGTATGTTTGTCCTTCCCGTTCGACTCGCGGTGCGCAAGTGCACCATTGTTCTGAAGGAACGTTGCTCATGACGCCGGCTACGTGTTTCCCACAACCCCACCATGTCGTCTTGTCTAGGTATCGTTAGGCAACTCGGAAAAGAGGGATATGGTAATGTGAGGGAAGTCAAAAGTTTGATTCCACGAAGTGCTCGAGTGGTGAAGGGAGGGACTCACGGCATGAGTCGCAGGCAGCCTTTTTGCACATGGCGTATGCGTGGTGGAGACACTATGGGATGACGACCAGACGCAGCTTCAACAATCAAAAAGTAATAGAGTGACTATTGTCAGCCAAATGAGTTGGTCTTGGGGAAAAGTCGATGTCTGGGATGGTTCTTTGTTGTCGAGTTGACAGCTCGCAGTCAATCCGCAACGCTTTGCTTTATATATTGCCCCCCTAGAGGCTTTCGCCTGAACCTTGACGTACATGTTTCTTCTTCCCGGGGGCGGCTCCTTCGACTCGACTCAAACTCAACTTCGCCGAACGTAGTCGGCGACCTAAAATGGACAACCATATGCACCAATCACGATCAGTAGCGAAAAGCTAACTACGGCTAGTAGTCGCACATGCGCTGCGGGTTCCCTCTTGGCTACGGGAGAGGCGCATGTTATTACCTATAGTCCGGGACATAGTGGGCAGAGTCTGGGTCGGTGTGGGTGCCTCTGGGTCGGAATGCGGGCTGCGGGATGGTCGGAGTGGGTTGAGTGGTCAGTGCGAATAAGGAGGATTGGACTGGTGCTCTTGGTCGGCGATAGTGCAGGTGGATGGCGTGCATGGAATTCGCGCACGTGGCTTGGAGGATTTGAAATTCTGTAATGGCTGGAATAGGTAGGACTTAGTATGCTCTATTAAGGGGGATCTACGATTAAGTTGAACTCTTCTTTGGACCAGACAGATGATCCATATGCCCTTGCGGCACAAGCTTCAGCCTCTTTTGGAAAGACAACAAATGGCTTCATAGTGGATAAGATTGCCGAAGTTTCGCTAGCGAACTTTTAACAGAGAGTCGCCCTTGACTCATCAACTCCGATCTCAATCTAAACAATGCGGTTTCGGTCTTTACGCTGCCGGAAGTGTGATGCATACCAAACGCCTCTACTCAAGAATAGGCCCTGGGCAGGAAGATCAACGCTGCAGCTTCAGCTTGCAGATCAACTTCACCGATTTCAGGTACTCAATAATGTCGGACTTCGCAACGAGCATATGCGACGCATGGCCTTAGTCAAAAGTGATCTTAGTCGCTTGCTTCATAGTGTCCGTGTCCTTGTAGAAGGCGCCATAAGCATCGTGGCCCTTCTTCTTCACTGTGGTACCGAACTTCATTAAATCTTCGGGCACCGGCTGGTTTGCGGCTTTGAGGACATTAATCAATCTACAATCTATCGTTAGCATAGGAAACAAATGTCAAAACAGTTGGGACAACTAACGATCCCGATAGCCCTTTGTCATGCTCGGTAAACAGTGTGATTGCCAAACCCTCCTTGCCGGCACGGCCCGTTCTGCCAATTCTGTGCACATAGTCCTCGGCAGTCAATGGGAAAGTAACGTTAATGACTAATTTGACTGCCGGAATGTCCAAGCCTCGCGCAGCAACGTCCGTGGCGACAAGAAGTGGCACTTGCCCGTCCTTAAAAGCCGCTAGAGAGGCGCTGCGCTTATCTTGACTGAGGTCTCCGTGAATTCCGCCAACGCGGAAGCCCTTCATGCGGATGAAATTCTCGATACGCATAGCTTCCTTCTTATACAAGCAAAAGACTAGGATGCGATCATCCTTGTTCTTTCCTGATTGGTATTGCTTGAGGAGCTGGAGGAGGCGCTGCTCTTTAGCGCGAGGATCTACAACCTCGACAAGCTGCTTGATGCGCACGTTAGCACGGAGTTCGCCTGAGACATTGTCACCGATAGTGATCTTGACTGGTGAGTTCATGAACGTTGATGCAAGCTCGCGGACCGAAGGAGGCCAAGTGGCTGTAAACATCAGAGTTTGACGCTTCGTAGGCGTCTGCGAGATTATTTGGCGAATCGCTTCTTCAAACCCCTTGTCGAGCATTCGGTCGGCTTCATCAAGAACCACATATTCGGCTTTGCTAAGATCCGCCGAGCCATCTCCGATGAGGTCGTTGAGTCGACCAGGTGTTGCGACTACAATGTGTGCTGTCCGGCAAGCAGCAACTTGGGGGTCTTTTGGTACACCTCCATATACGCAGACAACGTTCAATCCCGCAGGTGTCGCCAATGCGAGCAGTTGGTCGTAAATCTGTACAGCCAATTCGCGCGTGGGGGAAACAATCACGGCTTTAATTCCCCTTCGGTTGCCTTTGGGCAAAGATGAAATGTAGCGCACGCACGGCACGCCAAAAGCCAGTGTCTTCCCAGATCCTGTCTCTGCAACTCCAACCATATCCCTCCCTGAAAGCAAGAAGGGCCATGTTGCTGCCTGTATCGGTGTAGGGGCGCTAAACTTGGCGAACGGCGCTCGCTGGGCTTCGTCGGTAACCGGAAGGTATTTAAAGTTCATGATGGGCCGTATTTTGCGGACGGCCGGCTTAGGGTCTTCGATCGTCATGGTGTTCTTGGTTAGAAATGCATCAATCTCCGATTGTGGAAGCTGTGCCAACTCCTTGTTTTCTTGATATTCACCCGACTCCGAGATGGGCTCAGGGCTAGTTGCGGAAGACTCAACTCTTGAGACAATGGCGGAAGTTGCGACAGATGTGGCCTTGGATGAGGGCGCTGTCGACGCCGAGTCCGTAGTCTCGCCATTGGCTAATTCCTTCAATCGCTTCCTTTCGGCCTTCCGCGCTGCTTTCTTTGCTGCCTTTGCAACACCCTCATCCTCTCGTGCGACGACTGCGCTAGTCTCAGCAACATGCGTTTCCTTTGCAGTACTTTTTGCCTTTTCTGCTTCTTTTGCTTCCTTCTTCGCCTTTTTCGCCGCCTTTCGCTCGGCCTTTGACAGCTTCTCTTCGTCTTCGGAAACGACTAGGCTCTCACCGCTGACCGCAATCGGTTCGGAGGTGGCGCGATTCCCAGATTTTTCGCTCTTGTCTTTTTTGCTCTTTTTCCTCGAGGTCTGAGGCTTCGCAATTGCATCGTCTTCGGCAGCAAGGTCAGAAATTGGTCGTTTACCCATTGTGTCGATAAATCGCCAACTTCGAGTCGTGGCTGGGGATGATGAGAGAAAATTCACTTTTTTCGATTGGCGTCGGATGTTGGTTATCGATAAGCGGAGACTTGGCCACATGCGGTTAGCAACTGTTTTGGACCCTGGGCTGCAATCGTCCGTCTTTGACATGATTGCCAAATTGGATTTTATGTTAATGTTTCCCACGGCCTGTTGTGTACAGTTATGCCTCCTAGATCAGTCAGTATGTCATAGCGAGCTCGGCGAATAGGCAAACGAGCCCACCTTGGTCGATCCGTGCTACGCGAGATTAGATAGCACCTCTCCAGTCCTACCGCGAAACTATGAACATATCTGCTGCATCAAGGTTGACCTCGAAACACTATAAACTACCATGGCAGATGTGACAGAACTGAGATGTTGGCCATCATGCGTCGACGCGATCGATTGGTCCCAAGATGGGATCATTGCTCTAGCCTCTGATGAGCGCGTTGAACTACTCGTAAGTGTGTATGGAGCACAAATGCACAGCTTTTAATCATCACTTAGTTTCCAAACACGATCAGCTTCGACAGAGACCAAGACGTGCCACAGTGGCAACATGTTCCCCTAAAGGTACCCTTATTCTCGACTGAGGAGCTGCCCATCAAAGAACCTGCACCTTTATCAACCTATTCAGTAGGCGAAGAAATATCAAGTAGTGTTCCTCTCGCGATAGCTTGGTCACCACCCGGCCTCGCAAAACACCGAAGATGTGCTCTTGCGACGCTTACTGCGAACTTGATACTTTCTATCTGGTCCGCAGATGGCAAGCCGCAAGAAGAATCAAGTTGGAATCGGAAGCTCATCGTCAACAACGCGCTTGCGAAGTACTTTCTCAACAATGCGACCAATGAGCCAAGCCATGTTGCTTCAGATTTAGCGGAGCGAATGCGTCTAAGGACTCGCATTCGAGCTTTCACCTGGGCACCAGCGTTACCAAGCTCTGACTCTACTTGCACAATCGGAACATGCCTATCATACGGCCAATACATGGTAGCCGTATCCAACGATGACAATCAAGTTGCTTTCGTGCTGATCAATTCACCAACCTCCACACTAGGTGTGAACCAATATTGGTCCTCTAAAGTGTTGACTCACTGTTCACTAACACCGGATTCGGAAAGCATCTTTTCAGAACCGACCTTCTTTGAAGATATGGTCAAGCAGCAAAGGCAAATCTTACATGTGTCCTGGAGTCCATGGATCATCCGAGGCGACCAGTATCAGTCCGTGATCGTGTACGCCACGAATAAAGATGTGCGAGGAAGGACTGTTACTTATGCACACAACAGTATTGGACTAGGTGATGAAGTAATATATCCGGACATTGAGGTACGATACAATGGACTAATCAAGTGGTCTCCGCAAGTCGAGACTGGAGACACGCTTAAACTTGCCATTTTCACAACCTTGGGCCTTGTGTGCATGACAGTCTCGGCGCATGACGCTTCGATCAGTGGAAAGGTCACTCACGATCTCAATGGGCGATGGGATCAGATATCAGGAGCTATCTGGGACTCTTCTCAGTATCCTATGCTACGCCTTCATTTCAGCTCCCTGCAGTCGACCCTTCAAAACCCTACCGCTGTTCTTGAGGCGTCTTTTGATAGCCTCATAACCCTTCCTTCTCCAAGTTGGCGAGATCAAATCGAAAATAACCTAGTGCTTTTCAGTGTAAAGAACGATCTCAAGGGCAATAGTAAAGCAAAAGTCTGGGGCTTAACGACTTCGCCACTGGAGGATTTTATTGTAGCGTATAACAGTGTACATCCGTCTGATATGATTGAATATGGCCCACCTGCGGACCGACGTGGTACTATCGCCATCAGCACCATGCGACAGTATAGTCAATTGCGGAAGGCCTTTCCATCCAGGAACGCAAGCTCAGAGGGTGTTCTCTTTACACTCAAGAAACTAGCACAAAACACTGTCGAGGATGCAGACCAAATACCCGCTTTTGCTAAAGAGATGACCGAGAAGCTCATGCAGGCTTATAAACCTCTATTAAGATCTAGAGGGAATAATAAGAGCCTAGCGACGTCTTCTGGCACTTACAATCTGCTAGATCTTGTAAAATATTTCAAGGAGGTTGCTTTCCTTGATCCAAACACGCTTCAAGATCGCTATACGATACTGGTTTCTCAATCTTGCAACACCGCGTCTTCCAGCAATGTCTCGAAAGCCCTCATTGCCTATCGTCTTGCTAATTCCCTCAAAGACCTACCATCAAGCCTCTCAAAGACATCTTTCAGCGCGGAAATTCTAAGGCAACATCGACAGGTCACTGCTCTGATCAACGCTATTACTGGCTTGGAGGCCATGAGCAAGGAACCGTCTTCTGAACATGATACCGAACGCCATGGGGAAAACAACCTACCTTCGCCGGTTGGTCAAAAAGCTACATGCTTGGTGGCTGCAACAGACACATGTGACTTCTGTTCTGCGTCAATAAACTTCACAGATGTGGCATGGGCGGCTTGTACGAACGGACATCAGTTCCCAAGGTGCGGCTTGAGCTTTTTAGCAATCCAATCTCCGGGGATTACGAAGTATTGTGGACTCTGCAGTACGCCATTTTTGAGTGCCGAGTTTGTGGCTGCTCAAGAGGAACAGGTGATGCAGACAAACGTAAGCAGTGGAGGCGGTGTACTCAGCCAGACTGATGTAGCTGGGGCGGATGAGGTGGGTACATCAGGAGACGCCATAATCCATGCAGCAGAAGAAGAAGAACAAGCGCCGAGTTCAGAACGAGGAATCGAATCACAATGTCTTCAGACCAACGATGGTGCGGCTGGGCATTCGATTGTTGAGGAAGAGCAAAAGTTGCCGTCCGTGACGCTGGCAAGTATACTTTTTCTCGCTTGCGATGTGTGCATTTACTGCGGCGGTAAATTTGTTGGCTAAGAGGGCTCAAAGCGCCATTACGTTGCTGTCAAGTATCAGGCTCAAACTTCGCCATAGTGTTAATCGAGGTACCAAAAAGCTCCATAGATTCCAAGAGTATCTACGAATTTAAACCTGCTATTATCGAGGTTTGTGGCACATCGTCTTGTGCGTTTACTCTTCATGGAGAGGAGAGCTTGAGATGTGAAAGCAAGATACCTTAAGGAACCTATGCATATGTGGTGCACTTGCTTACAACCCTCTATCATCAAATACATATGTTGATATTTTGACATCCATCAGCTTTCCCGCACCCTTCGAGTTACCTGATTCCAGTTCAGTGTGCCAAAAATTATGACAATGTAGTCCCCGATATTTTCAATTCCGAGTCAGATTTCTTCCATTCACTTTGCTGTTTCTAGCAAGCATTTGAGCTATTCCCAGAACCAGGCTACCTGCGCTAGTCGTGTGCTTCAATTTGGCTTTCTTACCTTCAAGATATCATTGAGGCCTACTGGTCTCTCATAACAGTGAACTTGACAATAAGTACGTTGTATGTGTGAGCTAGAGCAACTGCCCGCGAAGAACCGAGTTTGTGAGCTCACGAATCATGAGAAGAGAAGGCGGTATGTTAAGTTGTATAACAGGCTACCGAGTTACATTAAGGATTGGACAGAGTTTAACGGTGTTCTAAGACAGTAACCGACAAGCTGGAAGAAGATGTACATGATAGGAAAGACTATTGAGACCACAGTTCCAGAAAATCACTCGCAACGCTTCTAGGGTATGCTGATGAGAATCTTAAACGCCAACTATGCTTTGAGGAACAAATTGAAAATGGGTATCATATCCACCACGTCTCGCCATCACATCTCGAATCATTCAACCTTCGTCTTGCTCTAGGGTTCTCAACCCGCCGAACATCCCCCAAAAAACACACAGGCACTTCGAAACACTATGCCTGGTCAACGCCCAAAACTCAAAGAACAGAATGAAATGGAGAGAGAAAGTATTACTATTTTGGGTTCCATCATTCCATCCAATATAATTCCTTCTTTTGTGACTCAGCTTTGTTGAAAGACATCCTCAGCTTGTGAAGTGGGCTCTAAAGCATATCGAAATCATGTTTACCGCCAACCTTTAGAGGCTCCAAGGATTGAAATCCGGTGCTTGAAAGACATGACAACATGAAGATGGTGTATGAAACACACCTTCACATCCTAATCCTCCACTCTGAGACTTTGAGATGCTGTCTGCGCAATCGGCGAACTCGTAGGCTTAACAATCTCGTGAAGACCTCCCTCGCGTTGTATCGAATGCTAGAAATGCTCAAGCATAACCGAACATTGGAACTATTTCGTTGAATGAAGATCAATGGAAATTGAAACCAAACCTTTCGCCTATATTTGGGCTTGAGTTCCACAATGCTCTGCAACCCCCCACATTGCTGCTGTGCGTTCATTGTCCGATGCCTACCTTTCCTTGGCCCTTGCTCGTCTTTGCTTCGATTTCGATTGATCCAGGTTTGTAATAGTGTGGCGCGAGTTCGTATAGCCAAGCTGGATCAATTGGTGCAACATTGCGAACGAACTCCTTACTTGTAAGAGTGATTTCACTGAAACAAATCCAACGATCGCGCCGCTTGTTCATGGTGGAACTCGGATGAATGTACACTGACAAACCACCTTGCTTTTGGATGGTATAACTTTGACCATCACGTGCCAGGCGAGCGACGTTTGCAAAGTATCCGGCCGTGAATGCCTTGAGAATTTTGACATGATCCGATATTCCGCTGCTCGAAGGTGTGATTTCAACTCGTTCTGTCAATTTGAGTAATTGCTCGCGCACGTTTCGAACTCGGTTGAGAGTCCTGTATTGCACGAATGCGTCCTTCGCCCAGAGCACAGAATAATCCGATTCGACAAACTCGTTCCACACATTGAGCAAGGTCACCATGTCTCCTCCCTCTGGACGGGTAAATCGTTGCTTCGCAGCCTCCGCCGCCACCCTCTTATCCTTGGGGGATATGAAGAGAGTTGCGGACTCTTGAATCATCGCGACTAGTGTTACCAGTTCATCAACGCAACCCAAAGTATCTGCAGTTAATAAGGCCTTTGAAAGACGAGGGTCCAGAGGCAGCTCGCTTGCCCTCCTACCCAACTTGGTGATCTCTCCACTACTGCTAAGATAACCAAGAGCGTAGAGATTCTCCAGAGATGCACATATGGCATCGACCGATGGACTGTCCAGCCAGTTGAAGTGCAAAACGTCGTTGATGTTAAGACTCTTAAGTGTAAGCATGGTGCTGTCCAGATTTCCCTTCAATATCTCCGGGACGGTTGAAGCCGGAAGCTCGTTGTAGAAAGCGTATTTGGTGTAGAGCCTAAAGCACATTCCAGGGCCGGTTCTTCCAGCGCGCCCAGCTCTCTGCTCAGCACTAGCACGAGAGCAGGGCACGACCACCAACTGTGACATGGAGGTACGTACATTCCACACTGACTCTTTCTGTAATCCAGAATCTACCACGAATTTGACGCCGTCGATCGTTAAGCTGGTTTCCGCAATGTTGGTTGCAAGGATAACCTTACGTGATCCTGGTGGACATGGTTGAAAGATACGTTGTTGGTCTTCTGCTGGAAGAGCACCATATACCGGGGCGACAATGAGTGGCGGAGCATTGCGACCAAGCTTCCGGCTAGTTTCGGTGATGTATTCCGCAGCCTGCACGATTTCATCCTCCCCTGTCAGGAAGACCAAAATATCCCCTGAACCTTCTGAAAGGGGCTGAGATAGGTGGATCTGAAAAACTGTAGTTATTGCGGCGTTGAGATAGTTCGCTTCTGGTGAACTGCACCACTGGACCTGAACGGGGAATGTCCTGCCAGGGATACTCAGAATGGGCGCATCCCCGAAGAAGCGAGAAAACTTCTGGCTATCCAGCGTAGCGCTTGCAACAACCAATCTGAACTCAGGACGCGCCAATATCACCTCGTGCAAGATTGAGATAAGAATATCTGTACTAATTGTACGCTCGTGAGCCTCGTCCAGGACAATGACCGAGTAATCATCAAGCGCGGGCGAACTCAATAGAAATCTTGTCAGCAAGCCGTCGGTCATGTACTCGATCGCTGTGTCTCCCGTCGGAGACATCTTGGTTTCAAATCGAACAGAATAGCCGCACTTTTGACCGACTTTCGTAGACATCTCCTCCGCGACACGCTGCGCCACGGACATTGCAGCAACTCGTCGAGGCTGTGTGCAGCCAATGCGACCATTTTTTGCGAACCCGGCTTCGTAAAGATATTGCGTTAGTTGAGTGGTTTTTCCGGAGCCAGTCTGGCCGACAACAATCAACACGGGGTGATCTGTAACAGCTTTGATGAATTCGTCTTTGTATTGGTAGACAGGAAGACTCTTTCGAGTTTCCTCAATCGTCTTAGCCCTCCGTTCGGCTTCATTGAGCATTGACTCCAACCTCTGCTTATCTGTATCGATGGGATCGGCCAGGAAAGCAATGTTGTTGCTTGTATCGAAAACGAACTCATAGTCTTCTTCTCTGGTGCGCTCGGGTTTCTTTATTTGTGCAGTAACCCGCTTGGTCTGCTCATCTTCCCATAATTGGACTTCAGACTTCTCATACCCCTTCTCTTTGTGTCTTTTAGTGAGAACTTCGGTCTTGTTCGAGTAGTCGGCATCGGGCAGTATGTAACCGTCAAGGTGTTCGTCGATTTGATTCCTGGCCTCTGCAAGCCGGAGAGTTTCTCTGTTCCTAGCGAATTCTTTCCTCTCTCTTTCTGATAACTTCGCTCCAAGCCTCTCTTCTTCCTCGGCTTCCTCGGCGACCTGTCGGCGGAGGAGGGCGAGTTGCTGGGCCTCTCGTTCGGCCAAGTACTTTTGTCGTGACGCAAGACGAAGCTCGCTGATGTCTTGGTCGCCAGCCTTTCGGCGCTTTGGATCCATGCTTTGCGGCGCGAAAGGCGTATGTGGTAATCTGGGAGCTTCGAAAAGCAGTGACGTATAGACGTCCTTGCTGTATGTAGAGTGCGTGCGATGTGTGTAGAATCAACAATGTGTGTGTGAATGTGGAGCTCTCGAAACCTTGAAGCTCGGACCAGGTGGCGGAGGATTCATGGTTCCGACTGGCCATGCCCCGAGTGGCGTAATTCTGTGGACAACGCCCAGGCCGACGTATTTCCAGCTCGGTGAGTGGAGCGAGGAGGCAAAACCGGAGGACTACGTTGAGAAGATAATGGGGCACAATCGTGAAGAAAAATGAACTTCACATATGCGGAAGTACGCCGTCCCCAATCAGAGAATTAGGGTGGCCTAAGCACTCAAGCCAATCAAATACGATCTGCTATGAATTGGCGAACAAGGCCGTATGACAGAGAGGACGAGGGATGTTGTCTACAAGAAACTGTTTTTGGGCCTAAGGAACATGGACGAAGTCAATGAGCCAGGCATTCTCCACTCTCCACACTCCCTTACGCTTTGGTAATCACACGACTCATCATGAAATCCCACGCATTCTACATCATGCCCTAAGGACGGGCTTCAGTCACAACAAGGAAACATGGTGATTGGCACTGGATACTCCATGTAGCCATAAAACCTGAATACATCACCAGCTGATTCTCGGTAGTTGCCCTGCCTCAATCCTCAGGAACAGCAGGCGCCTCAGTCCGTAGGGAGATTGGTATATCGCCCCCGGTTACCTTTGTCCCTGCAACATTCCATTTGACCCTTTCAAAACATTAGCTCCATACCGATAGACTCGGTCAGAAATACTTACTGGTACACATCCGTCTCGTTCGTTGGTGACGCAACAAACTTCATTTCAATAGCTCCAGCATGCTCACTGTTATACGCCCATCCGCCAAATAAACCGAAGCCAGCGACAATGGCACCATCTGGAATAGTCTCATTCCCTGCAGAAAACCCGATTTTTTTGAGGTCTCCATCATCTGCACCAATATATAGAGATGGCTCTGAGGACCAGCTTGCCGTGCTGTCCGGGGTGGCGATAAGTTTTGCGTCGTCCGTTAGGGACACTGCGGTTGTTCAATAAAAAGAAGTGTTAGGTTGGATGGATGGACCGACGTTTAATGTTCGTGGCCTGAACCGCGAAAGACGGTAGCTTCAGGCCTATATATGCCTGGCCTGACTAGACGTGAGCATATATCTAATATATGTAGGTAGAACTAACCATCGCCATAAACCAATTGTAGGCCAGACTGCAGTCCCTTGCCGTATGCATATAAGGTGAAGTTATCTGTTGCAGAGACGGTGCCGTGGACAAACGCAACCAAAACAGTGATCAGTGAAAGATGGAAGCGCATGGTCAATCAGAGACGAAGGGTAGTGTAACGAAGGTGATGGGTATCAAAAAGCAGCACGGGGCGAACTTATCAGCAATTTGGGAGTATATTGTACTCTCAATGCCACAGCTGACCGGTGGCTGGAGGAATCTCGAGCTCACTTCGCTCTCACTGCTTACGCACGCCGCAGTCGAATATGCTCCCGAGAGCTGGGGTTAGAGGAGTCGTGTGACCCACAGTGGTCCTGAAATCCACACCCTTTCTGCATCAGCATCCATACAGCCTGGCTTGTGGCTCACGATTGTTCAGTGATACGAGTGAAGAGTCCAGTGCAATATGCAAGGCAATGACTTATACCCTACCATTAAATGGTATGCGGGCTTACCACTTCACGCCCAACATGGTTTTGGGACGGCGGGTTACTCCTTTAGGATGCTTCACCGTTAGGTATTCTACAAAATGGCATCGCAGGGCATGGTAAACCCTGCATTGGCACCTCAATTGTATGCAATTCCTCACGCACTCTTGACTCGAGGCTACATCTAGCAAGCTAAGAAAGCAGGAGAATCACATATCCAGGCTATGTGCATGAGCTTACGTTTACCTTCTCAAAAGGAGAAGAATTGCCAAGCTCAAGCGTCTAAGCTTTAGGCCAAAGTTTTGGGTGCGCACCGTTGCCGTCGTTTCGGGTGCTGTTCCGTTCGGAGATTTACAATGACTCTGAGATCCACCAGACCGTAGATAAACGAATACGCGAGACCGCGTACTTCTTAGAATACACACCCCGTTTCATGCGAGTGCGTGGGGACATCTTCTTGTTTTGGGCTAGATGAATTTCTACTTGGATCAAAGAGCGCTGTGAATATCATGTATGGTGAAATGTCCTCGTTAGGTCTACGACTCATAACATTGATCATCTTCATCTCTCCACTCATGCCCTATCTTTAGTGCCTTAAAGAAAAGAGGCTATACACCAGGGGTTTATGGGCTCATACCTAAGCCAACGAACGCCAATATGCGATTGGACGCGTGTCTTGAATCCTTCGCCTCGAGCACACTTCTATCGAATCAGAAGGACCCTGAACTTCAGCACGCTCATACGACCAAAAAGGAAATCCATGGATGGGTTACAACTACATCCGGCAACGACGCGCGTCTACGGAATCATGTTTTGAACCACTGTTTCCGTGTGTCGAAGCGTCCAGGGCCTGTGCATAAGTCCTTGCATGGACGTGCACACAAGCGATCACAAATGTGATATGCCTGTCCTTGTCAACCTCCGACATCTACATGGCTTCAACGTGCCCGAAAAAAGAACTTCAGCCCCTTGTAGACCCCACTATCTAGTACACTCGCCCAATTCCTTCGCAGGCCACAAACTCTCAACACCACAAGTCCCAATGGTTGACATATCCACCAACGATTATTACGCGGCCTCAGACCGGCATGGTGTTCTGTAATTGGAAAAGCCTCTCGTTCCGTCCCCAGAATCACCATTCCAGGGGAGCAAATGCAGGGGGTAAACATCTTATCACTTTCTAGTATACGCTGGCATGCTTGAAAGAGTTAAGCTTGGCATCTTGAACCTCATGACTACCACCAACCCTTTGAAGCGCCTGGTCGGAACCGACGGATGGCGCTACAAGCGTTTTCGTGAACGAGCTGACGATGGTCCTGCAGGTGATCATGCAGGATATGAATCGAAACAACGACGATCAAGCTCATTGCGCCGAAGAAAGACACTGTCGCCGAACACAATATGGAAATAGCACCTTGAATGATATATCATAAAGCTCTACCTCGCTTTTTATCATTCAATACACACTCTCTGATCACTTTCATTTGGACTGGCAGCTCCGTTAATCGTTCTTTGGTTGGGTTCCCTCTCATTCTTTTGTGACCTCTCCAATATGAAGCCCTTTTACACCCTCTTTTGCACTGTGGCCGTCGTGAGCGCCATCCCAACACCTCAAGCGGAATCAACTCTTAACTCCACTTTGTTGACATCGGTATGTGCTGGTAATACAGCAGATGACCGAAGTCAGTGGTGCGATCACAGCATTGACACGGATTGGTACAATGAGGTTCCTGACACGGGAGTTACAAGAGAGGTACGTATATCATTTTGGACTTTGTCTCCTTCATTCAAAGCATCTCACAAGAGAATTCTTTTTTTATGGTGTACCTTGATCAATCATAGTGGATATGGTCCTTCTTAGCATCCAGTAAACATAGTAAGGCGAATTGAGGACTGACTTCGATAGTTTTGGCTCGATATTACCAACATGACTATCGCTCCTGACGGGTATGAGCGTGTGGCGCTTGGTATCAATAATTCCATTCCCGGGCCACTCATCGAGGCGAACTGGGTAGGTCAACTTCGGTCATTCTTGCTGGTCTGGATCTGATGCTCTTTTAGGGAGATACTCTCAAAATTCACGTGAGGAACAGTCTCACTGAGAATGGCACAACAATTCACTGGCACGGTCTCCGACAGAATTATACTGTTCAGCATGATGGTGTGCCTTCCATAATTCAATGTCCCGACGCTGTAAGTTCGCTCTCCAATCTGAATCAAGGTTTCTATTCTAATATGCCGTAGCCGGGAACCACACACACCTACATCTTCAGAGCTACACAGTACGGAACAACATGGTATCACTCCCACTATGCCCTGCAAGCCTGGATGGGTGTCTTTGGCCCCATGGTGATTCACGGCCCTGCCACAGCAAACTACGACGAAGACCTCGAGCCGATCATGCTCAATGATTGGACTCATGAGACTGTCGACGCTTTATGGCATTCGGCACAAACTGGTGGCCCACCACAACTAGATACTGCACTGATTAATGGTAAAGGCACATTTGAGGGCGTAGGCGAGCGCTACGAAATGTCATTTGAAGCAGGAAAGAAGTATAGACTGAGATTCATCAATGCGGCCATCGACTCTCACTTCAAGTTGAGCCTGGATGGGCATACAATGACGGTCATTGCGATGGACTTTGTGCCTGTGGTGCCGTTTGAGGTTGACGTTCTGGATATAACCATGGGTATGTCAACTCACTCCAATCCTCAAAATCATTGACTCACTTTGAACGCTGTTAACCTCAAAAAGGTCAGAGATATGATGTTATCATCGAAGCGAATCAAGAAGTTTCCGACTACTGGTTCCGCGCAATCCCCCAAGGCGCATGCGCAAACAATCTGAACACCAACGACATTCGCGCCATTGTTCGCTACTCTTCATCTACAAACGACCCAACAACTACAGCTTGGGAGCAGGAAGACTCGTGCGATGACGTCTCTGCCTCATTGCTCGTCCCACATGTCCCCCACTCAGTCTCTAACCCCACCTTGCAAGATCCTGAGCTGGACGTGGGTATACTCCGTGACGCCACAACGAGGTTATTCAAATGGAAGATTGGGCTAAACAGCATGCTTGTCGCTTGGGAAGCACCTTCACTCCTCCAGATTGCAGAGGGGAATGCGACATGGGAGGACGCAGAGAATGTTTACGTCCTACCCAATGCTAACGAATGGATATATTGGGTTATCGACACTGCACTGCCTGTTCCGCATCCAATTCATCTGCACGGCCACGATTTCTACATCTTAGCGCAAGAGGCGAGCGCGACGTTCGATGACTCGGTAGAGTTGAATCTGAAGAACCCACCACGCAGAGATGTGGCAACTTTGCCAGCGAGTGGGTATTTGGTCATTGCATTCTTGACAGATAATCCGGGAGCATGGCTGGTAAGTCATTCGAGCAAGTCACAAATGTGGAATCGTGCTAATTGATCGACCTAGATGCATTGCCATATTGGATGGCATGTCGCGGAGGGCCTCGCGCTTCAGTTTGTGGAGAGGGAGAGTGAGATCCCTGCCTTGCTGGATGTTGATGAGCTGCAACAAACATGTCAGGCTTGGGAAGACTTTCAAGCGGTAGAACTGGCTTTCATCGAGCAGGATGATTCTGGTGTATAGGAGCCGTCCACATCTCTTCGGTGAAATGTTAGACGTGATTTCTTTTGTCTGTGATGGATGAGTTTCACAACTACTATTTTCTTATGTAGGTAACGTTTAAGTGTGAGGCGCCTACAGGAGTCACGCTTCATGAACAATGATAATCAAATCCTATGCACAAAAATAACCCAACAACGCTGCAATATGCCAGTCAATGCAGAACATGCCAACCGCTCAATGGCTAATATACTGGAACACAGCACTGACGTCCTGTAGATCAGATGCCGTCTCCTGCCGCAGCAAAAGATCCTGAATTTTCCCAAGCGGCCCATTTTCCCCATCGTTGACAAAATGATTCCATGTGCTTGTATCACCATATAGCATGGCTGGCGCCTTGAGGATCTGCCGTCCGTCCTCTTTCCGACATCTTTTGCATTTGAAAGTGTCGTGCGTGTCACTCGTAGTATTGTCGCGGTACTGGAAGAGCTCGCGTAGAGAATCGAGGCTGAAGTGCCGTTCGACGTCTTCTGCGGAGTCAACGACACAGGATGAGAGCGATTGCTTGTGCGACTGTCGCTGGAAAACCTTTTCTTCGATGGTACCCGTGGTAATGAAGCGGTAGACGAAGCAGTCTTTCTTCTGCCCATCACGCCAGACACGGGCAAGGGCTTGCTGATCTGCTGCTGGGTTCCAATCGGGGTCGAAGAGAACGAGCCGATTAGCGCCAATGAGATTGAGACCACACCCGCCGGCCTTTGATGAAAGAAGGAAGACAAATTCAGGACCTTCGGGGTCATTAAACTTGTCCACAAGTTTCTGCCGTTTGCTGACATTCATGGTACCGTCGAGACGAAGGCACCCGTAGTTCCGGGAGCGACATAAAGCCGCGAAGATATCAAGTGTTTGAGTGTAATTGGAGATGAGCACGATCTTGTCATTCGTCTCGGCACGAATGCGTGCGAGCATACGGTCCAATACAGCCATTTTGCCAGAGTACCATACTTTTACCTCCCGATCTCTTCCCCGGGCATCTTTTTGAACGAAGTCGTCAGGCAATGCATCCTCACAACCAGGTAGGTCGGCAGGCAGATCGAGCAAATCGGGATGGTTGCATAGCTTTTTGAGCATACCAATGACTTTAAGCGGCTGTGATCCCTTGCCACGGAGAAGACTTTGAACGTCAGGAGATTTGATGAAATGGTTGTACAGATCCTTTTGAAATGGAGCAAGATTGCAAAAGACGACATGCTCGTACTTGACTGGGAGGTACTTCGAGAGGATGTCGTTGGTTCGTCGAATGATAAATTTGTTGACCAGACCCAGAAGTTCAGTGAGCCGCTCATTGCCTTTCTTTACGTCCTCTTCGGTTCCGTTGGCATCGCGACTTCGTAGAATGGGTATTTCATATTGTTTCCGAAACTCCATTCGTGTGCCAAGATAATTCGGATTTGCAAAGTTCAGTAGGGCGAAGTATTCAGAGAGGTCATTTTGAATAGGTGTACCAGAGAGGATGACTCGCCGCTGCACGTTTAGGCTGTTGAGCGCCGTGAAGGTCAAACTCTCACCATTCTTCAAGCGATGGCCTTCGTCGCAAAGTAGAAGACCGATGGGAGTCTGTCCAAATTCATCAACATAGAGGCGAAGTGTTTCGTACGACACAATGAGCACCGGTCGGACCACTGCGCGCCCGGATGCAATGGACCACTGCCGTATTTGTTGGATCAGCTCTTCTTTGGATGCTTTCCCATCAATGGCGAAGGGGGTTACGGCATCTTTACCAAGCCATTTGACTAGCTCATTTGCCCAATTTCGCACCAAACTTGAAGGGCATGCAATAACGCACTTTTGTATCGTCGATTTTCCGGCATCGGGTGATTGTTTCAAAAGCGTCCACATCAAGGCTATACATTGCAATGTCTTTCCAAGACCCATCTCGTCTGCCATAATGCAGCCGTTCGCTTTTGGATCTATCAAGCCAGTCGCAGCTCGGTATAAAAACTTGACACCTTCTACCTGATGAGGACGGAGGACTTTAGCAAGTTTTGGATCGATAACAACTGGTACGCGTGGACGCTCAAGATCCACCTTTTTCTTTAAGCCCAAAATTTCTGCCAGGCTCTTGTGCACTAATGGAGCCTCCAAGTCTTTCTTTTCTTGTTGACTGAGCTTCGGCTCGACCTCCTCCTTTGGTATCGGCTTGTCGTCGACCGTAGGATCATATAGGACAATTGCAAACTCTCCGCTAGGATCGTGTAACGGTCGTGCGACGAAGACAGTACCCAGGCGCATTCCCAGTAGAGGCGCTGGTCGGTTGGGATTGTAAGCACCCGTGTCCTTGTTGATTAGAGGAACAGTGAACTTCTGCTTGAACAACGTGTCTTTGTCTTTCGCCTTGAATACCGGAAATCGATTTACATCGCGCGTGGCAAGTGCCAGTCGGTCCTCGTTCGAATAAGGCTTATCGCTTTCTCCATCATCGCCACCAGCACCCGAGTAGTCTACCTTTCGTCTCTTCCTTGCAGGCTTTTCTGATATGCGAGATACTGTTGCAGATCCAGGACATCTGAAAGGCTTGATCAGACGTTCAGTCGATTGTGGAGTGCCACCATACAGACGCGCCGCCGGCTTTGCGGGAGTGCCTTCGCCAGCTGCGATATGTTTCGGTCTATGCATTAAACAATTGGAGGACCCACGATGCGTTACAAGGTGACTTGACTTGTGACTTCCGCTGAGGTGAGTGGGAAGCGACAGAGAGATCGTGTTGCAGCGTGTTGATGGGTGGTGGCGGATGTTCGTCGCGTCAAGCGCACCAGGATTTGGCGACAACGCGCAATCACGTGCAGCCAGCAACATCATGGTCATTCCATTCATCCATGATCATCTCATCATACACGGAGCCGTCGCTGAAAAGTATCTTCGGCATATCACACGTTGCTAGGTAACCTTTCGTTGGGCGCAGTTTTGAGGTCGAGCATTCAGCGGAAAATCCTGTGACCGAGACCTCCGTGAGACCTCCGCAAAAGTTGCCCGCCATCAACCAATTGTATCTACATACACAATGGCGAGGAAAGCGATAGCAAAAGATCAGATTGTTAAACTGATAGTCGGCGCAGGACAGGCGTCCCCGTCACCGCCTGTCGGACCCGCGCTGGGTAGCAAAGGAGTAAAAAGCATGGACTTTTGCAAAGTATGTATTCGCTTCTTTCTACACATACACTACTCACCTGGGACACATGTAAGTGAAATAGCTATTGACAATACTCTCTAGGAGTTCAATGCCCGCACAGCCCACTACACAGCTGGCACCCCAATCCCCGCACGCATAACCGTCCGCCCAGATCGTTCCTTCCACTTTTCGCTGCGCACGCCTCCCACTGCGACTCTCCTGCTCTCCGCCGCTGGCGTGCTTCCAACAAAGAATAAGATTCGCGGCGCCGGTAATGTCCCGGGGCCAATGAACAACCACGATGGGCAAAAGGGCAAGACGAGCACGAATAGCCCGACCGTAGGCCAGGCCACCAAAGGCACCGTGGGAACCGTCAGCTTGAAGCATGTGTATGAGATTGCAAAAATAAAGCAGAGTGAGACGAGACTGAGTGGACTGAGCTTGGAGGGGATTGCGAGGAGTGTTGTGGGACAGGCGGGAAGTCTCGGTGTCGTTGTTGTGCCATGAGAGCAATGGGTGAAAGTGGACCCCAGGCTCATGTTTGATATGGCAGGACTCGACGAGGCCACTGAAGCAGAACTTTCGAGCCAACCAAGTCTGAAGTCATCGTGATTCGCACGGGGGGTCTGGAAGTTTTGGGTCAAACGTATCAGGTGTGCCAGCCGATCACAGACTAAGGGTCTGTTCGTGGCATGTAAAATATTGTACAACAATCTGTGTACACGTCTTGACGGAAGCTTGGATGGAGCAACACACCAGAGAACGTGACTACATTACATGAGTGAATCAAAATTCCAGGTCATTAAGAATGTACTTCCATGCATGCGAACTGCGATGTGCCTGCCTATCAAAGTCTCTCGATATTCTCAAAGAGACCACCTCAGCTAGTCCTACTAGCCGATCCTCCTCTTCCGTCGTTCCGCGCATAAAATTCGATGTCACAATCCTGCATCACGCAGAGCTGGAGCTGGTCTTGCGTCCTACAGTTCCCAAGACCAGTAGCAGGTCTGCGCTAGTGCCCTCTGCACGTGTGGTTTGGTGCTTTCGACTACAGGTTGCTCATGATGATAGGTCACACTAACACGGACATCCTCAAGAGAAACCATAAACACCACCCTGCTCTTGAAATCGCAGCTGATGGTCCCTCAGGTCTGCCCAGAGCCGCAGCTCCGTTTCTTCGTCGACCGAGTTACTCGCTGGATCGCTGGCCTCGGGACTTACCCTCTCCAATTTACTCAAGATATCCAAGAACTTGTAGAGATACTCTTGATGTTGAAGTGCCACACTTCCCTTCCTTTCTCGTGGCACTTCCAGCAGTGTACTCGCAATCGATCGAATCTTTTGCGTCTGTGTCGGAACAAATCGTAAGCTTGCGATTGGGCTTGTGTAATTGGGGCGAAAGAAATATTGCTTCGGACAAGATAGGGCAATGTCGGTGCCAGCCACATACAACATATCAGAGGCTTGTAAAAAAAATTGAAGACTTACAAAGGAGTCGCCGTTTGGCTCCATGTTGACCATATCAATGCTTCCCAGCACAACAAGCAAGTCCTTGACCACTTGCTCGCGCTCATTGGACATGAGGCTCTCGAGAGCGTCTGCGTTGGTGGTTGCACCAGATACAAACCTGTCCAACCCTGCCGCAAGAATGTGGGGTGAGCTTTGCATGCCTGCCTGCTTCTTCGCATTGTTAAATTTGTCCAGCTGTAAGAAGTACTTCTCTACGAGATATGAGCGCGTAGATAAGTGACTAGCGTAGACGTTCGCTTTCTGGATTTCATAGCGGCGAGGATCTTGAGGCTCCGCGCTATTGTAGTTATTCAGCGCTTGATCTCTCATATCGGAGAATTCTGGCATAGGTGGATAATAGGGCTGCCGTTGCTGTGCAAATCCGCCATCTCGAACTGCTTTCGGGTGGACCCTTAAGACTTCTGGTAGACCGTCGAGAATCTGTCTGCATCGCTGCAGGCTCTGTTCGAACACGCGCTGCTGCTGATCCCAGTCGAACAACTCATCCACTCCGAATGCCATCTCTGCCGTCGCAAGCGTGGAGTAGGATAAGTAGATGCGCACGTTGGTGACAAACCCCGTCATGATAGATACGACTCCAGGTTGCTGAGGTTGTATCTCCCGTGGGAAGATATGCACATCGTCCACCTCTTCGGGCAGCGGAGGCAATGGCTCGGTCGGGGTTGCGGGCGCGATTGTTAGCTCGCCAAATGAGGCCCCTAACTGCTGTATTGTCCTGTACTTTTGTTTAGCACCGTCAAGACACTAGCCAGATTGAAACAGCTCACCGCACGCCAACGAAAACGGTCCAAAAAACTCTTCGTCCAATTTGCTCGGTAATGTGATCCACCTTGTATTCGCGCGAGCCGTCAAAGTTGGGTCCATTCGAGCCCCAGGCACTAGGCACGCCACCCAGGTAGGTATAGCCTTGGGCTTCAGCTTTGTGTAGTCCGAGCGAGCGAATGATGGTCAGGCACTCGGCAAGATAAAGACGCAGTTGCCGCCACTGAAAGACATAAGCCCCAGTCAGGCCCAGGAAATAGCTGGTGCAAGCATCGTAAACATTCAAGGACGGACGGTCCAAGTAGCCAGGCCCCCGCGCTTGGGCGCAGACTTCCCGACATTTGTCAACTAGGGACAGATGTGAAGGATATTCGTGCCGTGTCTGGGTCTTGAGGTGTAGTCGGGGCTTGCGAGGGAAAGAAGCCACGAGGACAGCGATCATGGATGCGAGCAAGGCTAAGAACGAGGGGTTTGAGAAGTCTTCGCGGCGTTCCCAAGCTTCTCGAAACGAGGGTTCGTGTGGGAAGGGACACAGCGGGTGGATGTACATGAAGAAGTCGTCGATAAGAGCGTTCATGGTGGCCAGCGGGCAGATTGCCTCGGCGGAGAGCTGGGCTGGATGGGAGGACTGCAGCTGGGCGAGGGCATGGGCGGCATTGGTGGGAGACTGCGGCGAGGATCCTCCCGAATGGGTGTCGCCATCACCTATGCGCCGCTTCTTGATGGCTTCGGCATGCCGATTCGGCGGACCTCGTCGTCGGCTGGGGCGCTCAAAGGTACACGGGATCTCGAGGGCTAGGCAAGCTCGACAGGGCGGTCCGGATTCATCGCACTGTAGCCATGACATGGGGTCAGCGACTGGTCTGCAAAGCTATGTACAAGAGGCGCGCACCTTGACTTTGCGTATACTGCACGAGTCGCAGGCCTTGCGCAAGCGGTTCGGCTTGGACTGCTGGGGCTGCGCGGGCGACTGCTGGGGTTGGGCCAGGTGAGGGCGCTGGTCGGCCAAGGCATGGTTGGCGTGGAGGGCCTGTTGGGCCTGCAGCACCTCGTTGATGTTCTCGAGCTTGGAAAAGGCCGAGTCTTGCGGGTAGGGCACGCGCGGCGGCTGGCCGTCGAGCACCTGGGGGGAGGGATTGGGATATATGGGCGTGTAGTGCGGGTCCTGCTCGTCTGGCGGCGGCGGGTAGTGCGACGAGTGCGGCGACGAGGTCATTGTCAAAGAGGGCCTCGCGCTGCCGATGATTTCCCGCGGCGAGGGTAGGAAGTGGTCTGACATGGCGTTAGCTTGCAGAGCACAAGGAGCGCTTCCGCGGCAGAGTCGAGGGAGGGTGTCGACTCGAGGGCTGGCTGCGTCGGCCCTCTCGATCTGGAGCGCGCTGTGCAGAGAAAGGTTGTGCTGGAGCTCACCTCACACGCGATCCGATGGCACACGGCAACTATCGGCCCGGACAGATGCCAATTGGGGCGCAGACTGTCCAAGTTGAGGGGGAGTCGTCTGGGGTAACAATGCACGCATCCCGGCCGCAAAAATCTGGGAATGCTGCCGAACTAGGAGATGGAATGGGTAGTCTGATCGGACGGGAGGTGAGGGGCCAGAGAGCAACACACAACACACGCTCTAACTTGCCTGCCTGGGCGAAGAAATCAATCCACGGCACGTTCCGAGCAGCAGCAAATCCCGAGACGGCCCAGTTGTCGCTGGTTTGCTGCCGTCAAATGTAATTGAAACCGTAGCGCTACCCGTGGTGACTCTCGAGCCCCCAGGCACGCGAGGCTTGACCAGAAGCGCCCAGCCAATGGCGCAGCCTGCAACGATCGCCTCCAAGCGATGCAGATCGCGTGTATAACCTCCGAGACTGCGAACTAGTGTTCATGCTATGAGCAAAGGCTGCAACACGTTGGACTGCAAACATGCCTTGACATGTTGCTGCATCGAGACCGATGGCCAGCCCACCAGCTACTCCATGCATTCGATACTCACACTCAAGGATATTGGCCGGTAGATGAGCAAAATCAATAATTGGCATTTCTTAGAGCTGCACTCTTGACTCTAAACGCCCGCTAAAGTCGATGAGAAGGGATGTCTACCTGAGTCTCTGTCTGTCTGTTTGTCTGTCCTCTCACAACGCCTAAACTCCTCCCTATTCCTGCCTCTCCACATGAACCGCCTTCCCATCCATTCATCACAATCATGCCAACTACCATTCTATGGCTCCTGCAGGTTGGGCCCAGTCTGCTTCCCCGTGGCCCCACGTTTGTCAATCACTGTCCTCACTATCCGGTGAGCTCCGTGTCGGCGGCCGAGATGAGCGTGAGAGAGAGAAGTCAAGGATGTCGGATTTCGGTCCGGCATCGACAAATTTGCGCAGGCACCAGCCTATCTGTACTGCTGTCGACTTCTCATTGCCGAGGGGGTCTAATTGACGGCCCTTGACAAAGACTAAAGTGTCAAAGTCAGCAATGTCACATGGTTGCGCACAATTGATCTGTCTAGTCGAAAGCACTTCAAAGCGCCGTGCAAGAATCTGCAAAGCCCTCTAGCCGTATCAAAATAAAACAAAATAAACATCACTTACTGATCTGGTTCTGGCTGTCCTCCCGGTCGTACACCTTATCTGAGGAGCCAAACGCGATGATGCCGAGCTTTGACGTTCGACCCTGCTCTTTGGCATGGCTTGAACTGCGCTCGAAACCCTGCTGCGCGAGGCCTGCAAGCAAATGCTCGTAGATCTTGCGAGGCAGCTTGGTTGATGAAGGGCTGTTATTTGGCCAAGTGGTGATGTTCAGCGTAACAAGACCAGCAAGCTCTCCAAGACAGTTCTCAAAGTTGACAAAGCTGTCGTTCTTGCTCCGAATCACACTCACCTGTGGGAATGCGACGCTCACCTGCTCCAAGAGCGGACAGTCTTTGCAGATCTGTGAGAAGGAAGCATAATCATACACATGCTCCTCGTCGCAGCTATCGGGGCCTGTGCTAGCGTGAATGTTGAGCTGCCTCAGCGTCTTCCCGTGCCGCACAATCCCAGCAGATGCAGGCAGATTCTTGGCATAGATGAGATCGAGTGTGAGGGTCTTGATGCCGGAAACCAGGCACAAAAAGCCATCAATTGCTCCTAGGCCGTCGTTCTCACTGTTATCGTCGTGTTTGAACTCCAGGGTCTCGAGCTTGTCGGGCAGCTTGGTGCTCTTGCTGAGCTCCGCGAACAATGCGTCGGCACCAGAGCAGCCGAACACTCGGATACTCTTTACATGCTGGAAGTCGATGAATTTGCAATAAGTCTCAGCTGCATATCGCAACTTGAGCTTCTGCAACGTGATTTCCTTAAGGGCGATAGGTGTGCACTTTTCAAACGGTTGCATGTGGCTGAACATAGTCGATGTAATCAATCCAGGCCCAGTTGACGAGTCGTTCAGCTCCCGCTCCGGCACTGACGAGTCGCTCTCGTCAAAGCTCGCATGCAACGTTATCTTTTCCAACTTGCGATTGGCCGTATGCTTGAGCAGGAAGTGGCAGAAGTCAAGAACCTCGCGTGAGTCTGGGTACAGTCCAATCTTGCGCACATTCTCGAAGGACTTCTCAAAGTCCGGAATCTTCTGCAGGTCTTCCAGTACATCCCTGTCCAGTGAAATGCTCTCCATCCACTTCATGCGCTTCTGCTTCCTGTACAATAGCACCAGGTTCTCCCCAGAGAACGGTGACCATGGATGCCAGGAGAACTTCTCTAGAATATTCTCCGGCAGCAACTCTAGTATCATGCGGATCGCAAAGTTGGCTTGTTGTAGCTGATTGCACTTATCGATGACGTCTGCGAGGTAAAGGTCGAGCTTCCGCACATGCTGGAGACCAATGTTCTTTGGGTTGAGGAAGGCTGCAAGCCGCGTGTCGTTCGCTGAGCCGACGTCGAGTGTGACCTCGTAGTAGAGCTGGCGGACGGCAATTTCGTGAAGTTGCTTGCTGGCGAGACATACGTTCTTGAGGTCGGTAGGACGATTGATCTATGTGCTGGTCAGCATACCGGTGGTACTCACAAGGCAGCCTTGTGACTTCTCTTGAACTGACATGCTGGACGATCAACGTCTTCAAATCGACTGACAGATCCATAAAGCTGAGCCTAGACGCCATATTGCTATCCCGAACCACCGGCCTCTCTCAGTAGAGCCTGAGGGTGTTCACAGTGGAATAATGAAGCCACGATGGCGCCAACCCTACAATCCGCGGGGGTGCTTTGTATTTCAAGAAGCAACCGTTGGCTATTGACGCTAGGTGATTGTTGCCTGATTTAAGTCTTAAAGCTGACTTTAAAGGTAGTCTGACCGGCGCAAGTGGGTGTTCAAAGCAAAGTACGAGCGAGAGCTGTGTGTGTGTGAGCATTGAAGGCAGCAGAAGAAACGTCTGTTTCCAGCCTCACTGCTTGAGCTTGAGCCGTGCAAGGATTACAGAACAATGCCCCACGCTAGCAAGGGCGCTACAGGGCGGCGGAACTGGGGTAAGCCATGTGTTGGCTAGGTGCTATTGGATAGCCGAGCCAGAGCCCTGCAGCACAGCATCTCCCAACTACCACAGCAGTCGTGATCTTGGAGATCGATGAGGTGTGTGCGTAAACGTTTGCCACCGCTGCTTGGTGAGGATTCTCTGCAAAGCTTCAAGCATCTGCAAAAAGGGGGGGTTTTTTTTTCGTTAGCAACGATGTCGAAGACATGCATCCAAGCAAGATTGCTTAGTTATGCAAGTCGATCGGGCCTTGCCACTGCAAGGCAGACGTGGGGTCCAGCTGGGCAAGGTTCCATAGAAGTCAGCTCAGCAGCACACAGTTTAGGCACCTTTCAGCACTTGGAATTCAACGCACAATCATTACCAGAATGACAGGATATCTGATATCCATTTTGCAGACATGGAAACTTCCAAGGTTGGTCACCTAGAATGAAGCACCCTCAAGAGTCCGTCCAAATGCAAGGTATCCCAAGAAATGCCCGTAGAGCGCCATATGCCAAACACCCTCGCTATGCAGGTGAGTAAATATCAATACAAATCATCAGAGACTTCGCTCTTTCCCCAAAGTCTTCCTACCCCTCATCACTGTCAAACCCAGCCAAAAGCTCGGCCTCCAATCCATCGTCATAGTCTTCCTGCACATCCGGCGCAACCCCATTCTCTTCAGGGGCCTTGTCGTCGTCATCCCCCTGACCTTCTTCTGGTCCAGTTGTCTCCGGACTGGGTAGTCCTGACGACTTATCCGCGGTCACAACATTTGCCAGGGACGTGACACGCTCCATAGTGCGCTTCTTCCGTCGCTGGAGGCGGGATGTGCTTGTCACGCTGTTGTCGCTTTCTTCTGCCTCACTAACATCCGTGGACTTTGTGCGTTTTCGCTTCTTCTTGTTCTGTTTCGTATCCGATGTTGTGCTGTTTTCTGAGCGGACACTGTCAGAGTCCGAATCGCTGTTACCATCGGTATCTGTCTCGTTCAGAAAATCATTGAGCTCGTCGTCCACATCTGCCCAGTTGTCGGCAGTCAGGTCGAGCGTCACGGGCGACTCAGCGGACTCTTCCTCATCACCTGTACCATGAATACTCTCATCTTCAAGCTCCCCAAAAGGTGATCCTCCCCGCTCAGCTGCGTCAATTTCAATAAGGTAAGGCGTTTCATCAACATGTTCCCACCGTGTGCAGCACTGAAACATCCACTCAGGGTTCACAATCTTGATATGCGGAAATCGTGCGGCTCGCTTGACTTTGGTCGTCTTTCGGTCGGGATTGGCAATGACATGTGTCGTCCGACGGGTGACACTAGTGGAGACTTCCGCACCGAAGCTTCTAATCCACAGTGCAAAGTCGGATCTAATACAGTATTAGTCGATGCTTTGCATATTTGCTGCTTAGCGAACTCACGATGCAACATCAACACCCAAGGGGATGATGCCCGAGAACACAACCACTGCGCCGTCGAGCACTTCTTCTTTGATCCTCGGCATGATCTCAGCGACATCAGGAATGACATCAGTCAGAGGACGTTTCTTCGGACTCTTCTCACCCTTCAGCTCAGCGATCCGTCCGCCCGCTGGAACTGCCTTCGCCCTCACATACTCGTCGTAGAATGTACGATGAACGCGGACCAGGTTGTGCTCAATGATATCCAGGCCTCGGTCGTCATCATTTAGAATGGCATGTCGTCTTTGCGGATGCTCCACTTCTCTGTTCAAAGCGCCAGTCTCTGCCTCCACGGATATTTCGCTCTCCTCGGCCTCCTCATCTTCCTTGTCCTGCATGAGCTGCTGCTGCAACAAAGGGCGTTCGGTCTGTTGAGCAATGATGATTTTCTCCTGCTCTTTGGCCTGTTGCTCCAGATCTTCTCCCGCCGCCAAAGAAATCAGCTGTTGACCTAATTCGTTGAGATCACCGTTTGCATCATCAGAAGACGCAGACTCGGTAGGTTGACCAGCGACAGAGACAGCATTGGGTGAATCCCTCTCTACCTGTCCCTTCTTCGGAGTTGGTGGTTTATCCTTGGAGAAGGATACTAGCTCCTGCTGCTTGGGCAAGAAGCTCGCATTGATGTCTCCTGCACCGGGGAAGAAACTGTATACAGGCACGCGAACCAAGTGTGGACTGTACGACCAGACGTCTGCCCTGTCATCAATGATGACAACCATTGCTGTGTTCTGATAGAACAGCCGCGTCAGGCTCTTCAGCTTATCCGTGTAATTTTCGTCGCGGCTCAAAATGCGGTCGCCGAAATATTTGCGCTCTGGATCGATGATTTTCGCGACTGCTTGTGCGTACGCCCGTGTCGCCATAGTGTAGACGTGCATCTCATACAGCTTTGATACCCTGTCAAAGAACTCCTTTAGACCTGGACGCATCTTAACGTAGTACCAATTTGCCGCCACGTTGGAAACATTGTCGTCGGCCAGCTGGAAGCCCTGGACATCTTTGACTGCATCGTGATTCGGGTTGTCGGGATCCGCCTGCCACTCAGCAATTGTGCGCTCGCAGCAGGTGTGGATGACGGTCTGGTCCAAGTCAACAATAAGCGTCAACTTCTTCGCGCCGAGCAGTCGCTTCTTTGCATCCTCCTCGGCCGCTACTGCTTCGTTGTGGCTAACGCGCAGGGCAATATGGTCGTGCGTTGTGTTCACCGTCGCTCGATTTTCGTTGCTTTCCTTTGTGAGGTAGTTGACTTTGGTCATGTCTTCCCCACAGTCAACGCAGAGGCCGCCGAATTGTGTCTCGTGCGTGCAAGGCTCCTGTATCTCGAGAAGCTCGACTCTATGCTTGAGTCAGTATCAAATCCATCTCGTGCGGGGCGACAAAGAGCTTACCCTGGGCGCTCGATAATGGTGCCAGTCTTGACGAACCATCGCGTGATCTTTCCACCCGTGCTCGCGTTGAAGAACTGGATCATCTTCTTCATGACCGTCTTCTCCCCTCCCCATTTGTCACCTTCGACCACGGGGGTTTCATAGCGGTAGTTGAAGAGCTTGTCTGATGGCTTGACTTCTTCATCCCGGCCCCTGAGCAGGTCGACAATGGTGACGGGATACTTCAGATCCCGGGGCGATGTAATCTTCATTCCTTGTTGCGGCAGTCCATGCGACTAGCTAGGCGGTGGTTGGGACAGTCGCGTGGAGACGTCGACACGGCGCATTCGAGATGGGGTTGGGGCGCGTCACGCAAGCAAAACAGCTACAGCAACAGGCTACTTGCGCATGTAAAGTGTGCAGTGGTGGATGGCAGGTGACTTGTAGTGATTGAATTGAGGTGCAGTGCGACGTGAAATTGGGCCAGGTTGGATGAGGCTGACAAGGATTGACGTATGGCGTTGCGGCTCGACCGTTCCCCCAGAGCTCGCGAAGCTCCAACTGGGCGGGGCTTTTATACATAGAGACCGCGAAAGGCAGGCACGCTAGCGACCCCCTGCACCGTCACGTGGGCGTCTCCCATTTCAAACATTCGACGGCGAGACAAAGCCAGGCAGCCAGGGCATCACCTCTGTTTGTCGAAAGCAGGCCATGAAAGCCCGGGCATTAATATGGCGAGAAAGACGCTGCCATGTGTTTCCTCTATATAACCGCACGCCAATCTAGGCAGCAATTTCTCTTGCGAACTGGGAATCAGTCGGAGGCTTTGGCCGGCTGCTGCTCCTGTCGAGTCAGACCCAGATGACTTGTGCCTTTCATTGGAGGCCTGGACAGCTTCGGCGCCCTGTGAGTCCATCAAACAAGGTTAGAGAGGACTCTAAACTCTTTCAATGGTCAACTCATTGATGAGTCTGGTCTTTCTTTGACTACAGTCATCACGCCCTTCTAAGTTGGACAGTCATACATCTCTCCAGCCAAGAATGCTTCTATCAAAAAAGTCTTGAGCTTCAATTACCATTCCGAGTACTCAAGGCACCCACCTTGAAACGCCAACAAACTCCCCAGCATGCACATCGCTCCATTTACCATCATGTCTTGACCAGTCTTGTCTATGTCATTACTCATTCCAGCGCCTCAAACTATGCCCATGCCCATTGCAAATGCACATGCTCAATCTCGATACGCAGACTCCGAAGTGCGCTTCTGCACGCTGGCGCCCTTCAACACCATGCTACCCAGTACCATTGAACCACCGCCTGTGCGAGACGCGTCCTGGGTGATACCAGTCATCGGCTGTTGGATTTCGAAAGGATAGGCAACACCAATCTCCTCGCCGTCCTCAACAATCGTCCAGTCTTCCTCAAACTCATCCGTATGATCGTCCCCTTCCTGCTTGACATGCTTCTTGATGAGCGAGCGGGCGCGGTCGAGTTCGCGGTAGATTGTTTGGATAGCTACTTTTGTGCCATTGTCCTGGAATATCTTAGCTAGTTCCATACTATTCGAGTGTGTGGGCATGCTTACCTTTCGGATCTTCTGTCCCAGAACCTTCGCTTTAACAATCATGCGCTGACTGTTTGTCACCTCCCACAGTGCACGACTAAAAACACTAGTGTTGATCTTCTTCAGCCAGATACCGACGCCCATGTCTTCCACGCGCTGGGCAAAGAAGTACTGGTCACCAAAGAAGGGCTTAATGATGGTAGGAATACCGGCGCGAAGACTGGCTCCTGTAGTACCTGAGCCACCATGGTGCACCGCTGCGTCCATCTGCTTAAACAGCCAGTCATGTGGTGCAGCCTGGATCTGGAAAATCTCCGGCGGCAAAGGAATCTCAGGCTTCGATGCGTCTTTGGTCTCCAACCGGTCAGACCAGCCTTTGGACAATACACAGCGTACATCGGCCTTCAATACGGACTCTACCACAGTCTTGGTTAGAGCAGCTGGATCATCGAGAACAATTGAGCCGAAGCCAACGTAGACCAGCTTTTTACCATCTTTGCGTGCGCTTTCAATAAAGTCCATCAGATCAGCAGGTGGCTCATAGCCATCTCCCTCGTCCAAAAACCAGTAGCCAGTGACGCGAACCCAGTCTGGCCAATCGAGCGGCGGCGGGACTACATGGGGGCTGAAATTGTACAAAAATGGCCGAAGACTGGCCTGCATCTTGTTCTGGGTTGTATTTTGTAGTCCCAATTCGCGACGACGCCACTTGTTGATTTGACCTGAAATCGCTGTCCAGAAAATTGTATCGAAAGTGATGTACGTTATGCTGTTATAGCCACCACCCATCTTCTTCTCCAAGACCGAAAAAGCATGCGGATAAGCTCGAGTGCGTGTCCAAGGCATCGTAAATGCACGGAAGTACGGGATTTCCAAAGCTTCTGCGATGTGGATACCGGCCATGGTACTGGGGCTTTCGATCAGAACATCTGCGCCTTGACAGGCCCGCCACGAAGAGCTGCACACATCATCGAGCCAACCTCGGAACTTTGAGTTTGCCTCCTTCATGAAGCCATATGTAAACATGCCATGCTCGACGCAGATCCTCATTAATTCGGCTGGGTTGCCGTCCACTGGCGCAAAGTCGATGCCATGTTTCCGCACCCATGGCTCGAACTCGGCGTGGGTGGCAATGCGCGGCTTGTGTCCCTCTTTCAACAATTCCTTACATAACGAGATGTATGGCTGAACATCACCTCGAGAACCAATAGTAAGGCAAACGACCGTGAGCGGTTCGGAGGGCTTGAAATCGACAAAGGAGGCAAGTGGATCGTCGAAGATGAGGGGGATTCGATCATGGTCCGCAGCGCGCACTATTTCTGAAACATTGATATTTTTATCTGCTTCGCCGTGCTCTCGTGCTTGTTGCAGAAGGTCATGTTCTGCCTTGGCAGTCTCATCGCCGCTGTCGATGCCAGAAGAGGACGATTCGTCATCTTCGAGGTATTTGGTATTCTCCAGAATTCGGAGCACCGTAATAGCGCATTCGTCACGATATTCAGACTTAGAGAATTCGAAGAAGAGCTCCTCATGTCCCTTGATGACGATGGCGAGGCCATGATAGCCCAGTCGGAAACCCTTTTCTTTATTGACGTTCTCGATATCCTTCATTGGCAAAATGATCTACGCAGATTAGCTCTAGTCTCCAATTCCTAGTGATATTTGTGTTTACCTTGGTCTTTGAAGTGGGCATCAGACTACGGAAGCAGAAGTACTTTCCACTGATGTAGATCTTGCCGTAGTTTGGAAGCACACGCTGCAACGATGCGAAGAACGACGACTGGAGTACCTCAGTCTCGGGAAATGCAAAATGCTCTCGAAAGTTTTCTGCCGCTTTTGCTGCATCCTCATCGTCCTCGAACCCATGTATTTGATCCCCAGTCTCGAGCCCCTCAGCGGTATTGTAGTGCTTTCGACCGCCAGCAAGCATTCCAGAAACCTTTTCATAGTAGCCCATTGATTCGGTTGCAAGGAGGTTACCCATCCGCTTCGATCGTGTCCTAAGAAACCCTGCTAATCCAGAAGCTTTTTGGAGTGGATAGGAGGCAAGATCTTGGAGGGCGGAAGAAGACCCTGACAATCGTGGTGGTGCCTGGCTAGTGTCCGTGTCATCTGCCTCGTGCGCATCAGCCAAGGGAGTTGTACTGTTAAGGCGTTTTGAAGGTTCAGAGGATTTACCTTGCGGTAGCCCCGCCCCCGAAGAGCGCGTCGTGTCCTGTGAATGCCTGTTCGATCGAATTATTCTTCCAGAAGGCGAGGCGCTGGGTGGGTGGAGTGCTGGTGCTCGAAACACATCGGAACGATTCAGGATCTGGGAAGCAGACGCATTACTCTCATCCATGGACTGAATGGCGGCCGATGATTCAGTGCCTGGCTCGAGTGAAAGCGTAGCGGATTCTGAGTCCGTCGCTCTCGGAGACAACGGTGATCGGTCCCCTGGTCGGCTCCTCGTCTGCTTGTCATGGCGTCCACCGCTGAAGCTCCGTCGTACCTCGCGACTTGGGCGTCGTGATTCATAACTTGGTCGATGGAAGGTGCGGCTTGCGTCCATGCTTCGTCGGACATCCCAACTCTTTCGGTTCACATCAGCACTGGAACGGGCGGAAACATCACCTATGCTTGCCCTGCCCACATTTGGTGCTGGGAGAGGGAGAAGAGTAGCTCGGACGTTCTCTTTTATGTGCGGAACGTCTCCAGGACTGCTTGGCGATGCCTCAGTGTCACGGTTACTCGGCAGGCCTAAAGTAGTGGGAGTGGGCGCATCGGGAGCATCATGACGTTGTGTTGCTTGGTGGTGCTCATTGTCGTTGATCATAATGCGCAGGACATTGAGCGCATCTTGACCATTGTTAAAGAACGAGAAGAAATACTGTGTGTGTCAGCAAGCCCCAGCACCATTATTTAAGGCTCACATACCTCATCGATTGCAAAAGTCTCATCGTTATCAATCACACGAACTTTGACTGTGTCGGCAAAGTCTAAAATCGAGCTTTCTTCAATCTCCAACACATTTTGTATCGGCAGCGATATCTTGACACTGTTTCCCTCATTATGTGTACGGAAGATGACCTTCTGAATCGATCTAGCCCACTCTTTCGCACTCACTGCACTGTCAGCTTTGAATTGGTACTTTCGCTCATCGGTTGTAACGACGAATGTGGTCTCCTCTTCGCCCTTTTTTCTGCTCTCAACTACGTCTGCCGAAATGGCGTATTGGAGGTTGATGCGGTTCCGCGGGAAGTAAAGCTCTGATGGGTTGGTGAAGTAGGACAGGACGTCTCCTCGCAAAATGAACCAGTACCTGTTGTACTTGGACCGACCGCGCTTGAAGAGATAGCCCGTCTTACTAACGTCGTGCTATACTAGTTAGCAAATGACCGCAGGAGTATAGCGAAGACACCCTACATGTTTCTTTGGTATGTACGCATAGAAGCATATGTGCTTCTGAGTGATGTACATGTACCCTTGAAGTAGAATGCTTTGCAGCAACCAGCAAGGATACTCTGAGATAACCTCCTCAATCTCCTCAAATTCGAAGATTTGCTGTATCCTCCTCGCAAGTGTCACAGGCCCTTTGCTTTTCGCTAGTCCGGCAGAACTTCCATGCCGACTCCTGCGCCCCGAGCTTCTTACTTTTTCTACATGTATCTCCTCACCGGGGGTGACCTTTGATTTGGCTTTCGAGAGGGGCTCGACGATGGTGGGGGAGGACAACTCTTCGGGTGATGGTCGAGGTGGTAGGAACTGAGACGAAGACATCTGATCCGCACGCTGGACGTCCGGTTTTGCCTCTTTCTTGTTCGATATCCTCAACTTGGGCAATGACCGCAACAGCTTGTTATCCGACAGTACCCGTCTGTGCTTGCTCTTCTCAGCCTTTCCGTCTTGCAGCTCGTCCGGCGGGGTATTGAAGTCATTTGCGGAGCTGAGACGACTCAACCTGGCGGCACCGTCCAGACTGTGATACGGTATTCGATTCTTACTGTCATCTTCGCTGTCACCTGAATCTACCTCCTGCATAGTTCCCAGGTCCGTTTGGGACTGCTGCCCAGCTCGTGCAATCATGGAGAATATAGACTGGTTCATGGACATAGTATTAGTTCTCTTCGGGGCTGTAACATCTTCTTGGGCATCGTCCCCATCCTTGAAGCGCTCCGGAATGTCCAGGGACACCCCTCGCGATTCTCTCCTGGAATCCTTCCGTTTCTTGGTCAACTTCCGGCTCATCCGTTCTCTCCCTCTATCCTGTGACGCCATCTTGTGTGGTTGTGCCGTGTGTTGTAGGTGACTGCTGCGAGGGGCGGGCGGAAGTGCTGCGGCGTCTAAAGTGGCTTGGGCATACAAATGCGCGTTGTGCGTATTTCTATCACAGAAAAGACCGGTCCCTGCTACAGGGCAGTTGCTCGTGCTAAACGTCACATATTGGAGAAATGAGTCGATGGTCTGACGCGCCTGACAACTGCACCTCCATGGTCCACGGGTCCACGCTCGTCGGGGGTTTTAGCGCGCTAGCACACCATCAATGTTGCCTATATCAAGCTGCGGGACGATAAGGAACCCAGGCACCCGGCACTAGCCATTCCTTGTCTCAACAGGCCACTGAGGCCATCAACCGCCCTTGATGCTTTTGCGAGCACCTTTCATCTCTGCATGGCACATGCTGTCAAGATATTACGCGAAATCTGTAGCGGAAACGCCGCCAAGCTGGGATACGTCACAAGCTCTGCCTATCGATAACAGGGAGCGTAGAGGTACCAGTGTGTTTAGAAAGCTCCCTTATCACAGCAGACCATGGCAACTGTATTTATCTTTCAACCCATCGGTGTTCCACTATTATACATGAACCCGTGATCCCTGACTGACAAAACAGAATACGCAAATCATTATGCCTAGGTACAATTTGAACCAAACGCCGTCACCTCACAATGACGATCCTAGCATTCTGCACAGCTGCAACTCCAGCTTCTCAGACTATCGGGCGCTTACTTGGACTTAGCAAGACCAACAGCCGAGTTGCCGAGGTCGTAGACAGAGTACCACTTCCTAAGGAAAGCGTCTCCGAGAATGGCAAGAGGGCCTACGGGTTCAGGGAAATCCATACCCATAAACGCAGAGATACAGGATCCTTGTACCTCTAGGACGTAGTCGTACGCACTGATGGTGAAGTTGTGGCCTGTAAGGGTGAAAGTAAGATCGGGCAGACCATCGCGCTTGTCACATTCCACCGTGTACTGGCCGTTGAAGCCTTTCTTGGCGCCAATCTCCTTGTTGCTGTTTACAAATCAGTTTGTGCATCGTAAGGCCTGACTTGAGATACTCACAGAAGCTCGGCAATGGTGGAGGGAAGAGCAATTAGGGATGTGCCCGTGTCAAGGATAACACCAGTGTTGTCCATCTCAGCAGTCTCCTTGCCGAAGGTAATCGCATCGAGATCAACCTCCCAGTAAGCCTTACGCCTCAACGGGAGCTTGATAAGCTTGCCCGTATAATGACTCTCATCAATACCTCCAAAGGTGGCTTCGGACTCCTGCTGCTCGTTGGTGTCGCCAAGATAGAAAGCGAAGACAGGCTCGTCCAAGAGTCCCTGGTCGAGCATGTTGTAAAAGGGGGGAACGATCTTGTTCACGCTGATGGTATCGTAGCCAAGACCCATGATGCCATCGAACCTGCCGAAGGCGAAAGCAAGACCAGGCTCAGAGGTAGCTTCGGCAAAGTCCTGGTGCTTGACCTTGAGGTCACCAATCTGAAAGACGTCGTTGGACACAAAGCCGCTAAGCTCGCCAGATCCATAGCGAATCTCGAACGAGGTGCCGTTCTTCTTGTATGTTGATGACGAGGATGAGTCGTACTTGGTGTGGAGGTAGCAGGCGATCGAATTGCATTCCGACGAAGGAACCCAGAGGTTGGAGCTGCCAGTGTCGAGAACAACCTTGAAGGTCTGGGGGGGAGTGCCGAGGGAGATCTCAGAGAAGTCTGAGATGCGTTAGTGGTCGCCATGCGATATTGTGGAGTGGCCAAACATACACTGAGCGTTCAAGAAGTTGCTGACGGGTACTGGGTGCGTTCCGTCGGCGATGTAGGGGGCCTTGAATACTTGCTCCATGTGCGTCTGCGGCTTAACGCCCATGTACTTCTGTCCCAGCTGTGACACAAGTAAGTATACATCTTACATGCGACGTAGACATGGATACTTACCGCCTTCGCCTGCTCTTGGATGGAGGCGTGTTTCTGCCGGCAGTTAGAACGAGCTCTGTCGCAATAAGCGCCAGATGCGACGATTGTAATGACAACTTACAAGCTGGTCCGAGAGTGGGATCTTCTTGAGAGGCATCTTGTGGACGCCGGCCGTCGCGGAGCCTAGCAGCGTGCCCGCTGCGAGCAGAATGCCCGTCTTCATGATGGCGGACTAATTAGGGGGTCGAGTGAAAGCTGGTATCGAAGAATGGGAGAATAACAGATGAGTGCAGTAGCGTGGCGATGATGGGTGGAGGTGGTGTGTCTGGGGATGGGGAGCTCTGAGCTTGAGAGGGTGGCTGGGTCTGGGGGAGCACCTGCCACATCGTTGACGTACCTGCCGCGCCTGCCTAGCCGGCCGAATTGGCACGTGCGCCTCCTTCCGGGTTGGTTTCAAAGTCCAGTTTCCGGTTCCGCGTTCAGGCACACGGTTCCTGGCCTGGCCTATGAACCTGATTTGCAGAGTTGCTTTTGGCTTGAACGATCTTTCCAGTGTCTCCCGATGCAAATCCTATATTTTATGGGTAGTTTTAAGTCATATCCTTGGTGCCGAAAGTGCAGGGGCAGTGACGGCGTCATGGGCCGATCTGAATGTTGCGAAGGCGGCGCAAGACGTTTTTGATCACCAGTGCATAGCTCTCATAAAGAAGTCTGGGTGGCTTGATAGGCTTTTCCACGCCTCACTCTAGCACTTGAAAGCTTCTGGGTTTGATTTGCACTTCGCTTGCGTGACTTTGCGTTAAATCACTCCTGTAGTACACTGCGCAGATCTCGATGGCATATGTTTGTTGTAAATCTACAACAACTCTTGCAGATTTAATGCAAAACTACACAGTCGCATCTGGCTCATCTGCATATTGCGGAGCTTGGATCAGCCTCTCTTCTTGGTCTCTGCGCACCTTCTCCAGGTCCGCCGCCCATAGAGCAGAGCTCACAGCGGCAGTCAACAGAAAGAACATGCTAAATGGTGGCACTAGCTGCAAGAACAGGTAGACAGTTCCATACCTACACATCATCAGTCAAGGTTGTATCAACCATATCAGCAGACATACCAAGTGTACTGCCATTGTCTTCTCTTAGTCATCGCGTTCCTCTGCTTGCGATCGTATCCCAAGAGTTGAAAGTACCGCCAGTGTTGAAGTGGCCCTGCTCGATAGCCTGTCAACAGCAGGAACAGCGGTACGCCGACATAGGGCACAAAATTGAGTGGCAGCAGAATGATGAACTCTGCAATCTGGCGGAAAGAAAAGGGTGCGTAAACCGATGACCGTGTGGGTTTGCCGAGTCGGCGGACAGGATCGTTCAGAGCATCCTCTGTGACGGGACGGTGCTGGCGTACAATGTCTTCGTAGCCTTTGTAGACCAAAACGGCGTCAAATATATCGACTTGCGATTCGTCCTAGGCGTCAATAAGTATGCCACAACATCAGTTCTTCCCATACCAAACTTGCCACTAAGAAAGACTCGAAAAGTATGGCCACCACCGCAGCCCCCTCGCCCAGGACGAGGAACGTTCCATTAACCCAAGCGCTACCTGCTTTATGAAAGAGAGCAAGGAATGCAACTTGCGGCAGATAAGTCCAAACAAACAGGTTGAGCAGTATGAAGGTACTGAGGAGAAAAGCCGGTATCAGGCGAGCCTTGAGCAACGGGTAGAGAAAGGGGTGTGCGATGAAGAAGAATATACCCTGTTGCTTGTCAGATCGTACTTGGAGAAGAGCAGGCTGGAGTGGTGTACTTTGAGGAGGTATGTTGCTGCTACTACATTATCCCATGTCGGCCGGACAACAACTTTGGGGATATTGCGTAGGGCCACCAGCGGCTGCGGCTGTGGTTGCGGTTGTGACATTTTCGTAGAATGTGTCGACTTCAGGGTTTGGAGAAACGCTCTGAATGAAGCTGCCTCGGCGATGACGCACGTTGGTACGGGAGCTTAGGCCGTTCAGTTATCGATACAGTTCCCCGCGTTCACAGCCCACTTCACCCTTGCCGTCGGAGAACGCAGCGCCGTTAGTAGTTTTGTGCACGGCTGGTGGCCGTTTCATAATAGGCACAATCCATTGGTAGCTGTAAGCGTGCGACTAAACCTCCAAAGTGACATGTAGACTCCAAAGGTTAGATTGAAGACTCAATGACTAGCTTGGATACGCCCTATATGAGTCTTCCCGACCTGCTCCTCTGGTCTCTTAATCGTGCACGAATCCTCTTCTTCCTCAATATATTTATTTCCTGTGCTCCGCTTTAGGAGACTAGGATGAAGCATTGAAGTCTTCTCGATACAAGCAAGAACATATCTTAAGAATATCCAGCCAAGTTCAATTTCTGAACTCACCAAACCATCACTGCTAGAGAATATATCAATCCTCCTTCAGTATGTTCCATAATTCCTCAGCATCTGCTTGGCGATATAACGGCCCCCCTGCGAACCCAGCAGTTGAGCCTTTCCATCAGAGCTTGCCAGACTATGCGGTAACTCCTTTGGTGTCTCTTCCAGAACTGGCGAGAGACCTTGGTCTGGGCCATGTCCTCCTCAAAGATGAGTCCAGCCGCTTGGGCCTCCCAGCTTTCAAGATTCTGGGCGCTTCGTGGGCCAGCTACAAAGCCATAGCTGCAGAGTGCGACCTCCCCCTGACGGTATCTCTAGAAGAGCTTGGGGTTGCTGCAAGAGAGAAGAATGTTAAGCTGGTAACATGCACAGAGGGCAATTGGGGGAGAGCAGTCGCAAGAATGGCAAAATACTTGCAAATCACCGCTATCATCTTCGTGCCTAACTTCATGGATCAAGCTACACAACAAAAGATTGAGAGTGAAGGGGCAAAGGTAATTGTCGTTGACGGAGACTATGATTTCTCGATCGCAAAGGCAAGAAAAGAAGCGGAAACAGGTGGTTTGCTAGTTATGGACGTGTCTTGGGCTGGATATGAGGAGATCCCTGAGGTATGGCCCCACGCTTGGGAAAGTGACAAATCTAACATGAAATAGTGGGTCGTTGAAGGCTACACTACAATGCTTACGGAGACCGACAAGCAGCTGCAAGACCTGGGCATTATTGGAGTGAGCCATGCAATCGCATCGGTCGGTGTAGGCTCCTGGGCGCAGGCGGTTACCATGCACTACAAATCTGGCAATCAGTCAGCACCCATAACTATCATCACGGTCGAGCCAGACACGGCTGCATGCCTGAAAACCAGTCTCGAAGCTGGTAAGCTCACGCCCATTGCGACAGGACATACAATCATGAATGGCATGAATTGCGGTACTCCATCGACGACTGCATGGAAGGTCTTGAAGCAGGGTGTGGATGTAAGTGTCATAGTCTCTGACCTTGACGTTCATCATGATTTGCGATACTTGCATAAGCAGGGCATCCAGAACGGACCCTGTGGTGCTGCACCATTGAGTGCACTCAAAAAGTTGTGCAAGGAGAAGGACAATCTAGGCTTCAACGAGAAATCTGTGGTGGTACTCTTCAGCACTGAGGGAGCCCGGGACTATATCATCCCTAAGGAAGTTCAGTAATTTCATATCACCCCATATATCGAGGAAATCCTATATTTGATCTACCACCATAGTGTGTCATTAACCCAGGGGTTTGGTCTTCTTCTCCTTCTGTCTCTCCATAACCTTGAGCACATCATCTGGATTATTCTTATCTCCCTTTCTCTTCTTTCCTCCTCTCTTTCTTTTCTTCCCTTCTCCCTTACCCTCGTCGCCATCATCATCATCAGCGTCTGCCCCCATACCTCTCCATTCACTAAATTTGACCTTCTCACCTTCTCTGTCCATCTCCTCAGCGTCGTCGAAACGCGATGCACCAAAGCCGAGATCCATATCCTCCATGTCACGGTCCGAGGTTGCAAGCTCAGCTGCCCGTTTCTTGAGTCGGGCCTCTTTTGAGTTGGGGTCGTTGGGGTCAGTGGACGAGAGGTTTTGCAGCAAAGTGGAGTTTTCGTCGAGATTCCGGACTTTAGCGAGAGCAGCGCGGACAGTAGCATCGGCAGATGAGGAATATGAGGGTGTGTCCAAGGTGGCATCACGGGGTATCGATTTGAAGTAGTCACGTTTTGGAAGTGTGGCTGTTGCCGGTACATCGGCGATCTCCTCGCTGGATTCTGGAGACGATGATTCCGCTTCGAGTGCTTTCTTTCGAAGCCCGACTTCTCCTGTACCAGGCTCAGGCTTAGTCTCTTCCTCCTCAGAATCATCATCATCCTCTTCAAGATTCGCGAGTGGGTTATAGGTGGACCCAACGCCCTCGAAGATATCGTCATCGTCAGACTCTTCTTTCTTAGGCTGCGGCAAGTTATGCATATTGATTGGCTTCGAAGCATCGTCCAAATCATGCCGTGTCTCGGGAGCGGGCTGCGCCTCGACCTTCTGCTTCCTGACTTTCCGCTTCTCCTTGCCATCAGGACCTGTGACGATCAAAACTTCGCGACCCTTCTCGTCCGTCTCGATCCGAGACGTCTCGCCCTTTGCATTGACCTTGCGAAATCCGGGGCCCAAACTTGGGTACTTCTTTTCGTGCTCTGCCTCTGCAGCCTTGGCTGCTTCTTCTCGCTGCCTCCTAAGTTCCTGCAGAATGTCATTGCGGCTTCTCTTCGTGCCAGCAACGGGTGGCGGTGTTGTAATCTTCGCGCCTTTCTTCTCTACTTTCTCGTGCACGATTGGGCCCGTATCAGCCTCCGCCAGCTCATCAAATGCGTCTTCAACTTCCGGAACCTCTTTGTCCTCTTCGTGCTCATCCTCCTTTTCTTTGCTACCCAACACGTCCTCACCGCGCCTTACTCTCTCTAGTAGCTTCCTGTCGAGTCCCTTCACCAGATGAGTAGTACCAACGTCCCCACCCGTTATCTCCTGCACCAGCTTCTCAAACGTCTCGCGATCAATGTCTCCGATCTTCATGGACTCCTCCAGGTTCTTTATCCGTTTCGCAATCTCGTTATCCTCTTCGTCTGTGCGCTCCTTTGTGCGATCGATGTAGCCTGCAGCGAGCTTGGTTCCTTTGGGTGCAGAGGACCTGGCTGTTTTCTGCGGATTGGCTTTGGCATTGCGTTCGGCGAGCTGGCGGGCAAAGTCATTTTGAAGTGAACCTCTGCCTACTTGGCGACTATACCGATATTAACAGGTATTCTGTGAGCTTTCACTGGTCGTTTCTTACGGTGTCATAGGTATGCTGGAGTGTTTGCGCGCGCCCAGTACGGCCTTTGGCGGACCCATTGTGGGGGATTTGGATTTGCCATCATCTTGCTGCCGCGGCGTATCAATCAGAAGCCGCCGAAATTGAGAATTGTTCATCTTCTGTATTGGCGGCAAGAGTGCATGGAATTGCATGTCTGGGGGAAAAGGCGTGCCAAGGCCATGGTCGGCATCGGCTCGCATTGGCGGCAACTAGCAGGGTGCGACGTCACTCCAGGCACAGAACAGAACCCGCTCTCAGCGTATTGCCGAGTATCCTTCACTGAGTCTTGCGGGCGGCGCCTCGTCTCGACGTTTACACTGTCCAAGTCGGTTTCCAGGGGTCGTTGGGAGCATGCCCTTGCTAACACTGTCATCGCAGTGACTGGGTCAAGAACTCAATCCACTCCCTTTTACTGCCCCAAGACCTGACTTTGCTGGAGGAGCGTTGCACACCATGGTGGACAAACGCGTCTCTCTGTAGTGAAAGCTCCACTAAGGGTTACACACACACGCTCGTGCAGATCCCCATAGTTCTGCACCCCTTCACCTTCCTGTCCCGCAATTTCCCCGCTCCACCTCTCAATATATAAAAACATTCCCCGCCAATTGACTTCCTTGTCATTGGCCTCTCTTCCCGCCTCACCTTTCCCATCCAACCCTTTCTTGCTGCCATTGCGAATCACCAGCATGTTCGGGATGTCATTTATTGCAGCTCTTGCTGTGCTTGGACTCTGCCAGTGCTACTCGTCCCCAAGCAACTCGACCACCAACTCGACCACCTTCACGAACCCGATTGTCAATGGAGGTGCAGATCCGTAAGCAAAAGAACCGAAAATCAGAAAGTTTGATCATGCTGAACAGATTAGATGGATGTTTCGCCATGATGGCTACTACTACCTAACCTACACCAATAATGTTGACTTACGACTCTTCCGCAGCAAGTCTCTCACGGACTGGAGCAGCGCCGAATCCAAGTTGGTCTTCCAGCCCCCACCTGGTATGAACTACTCGACCGACCTCTGGGCTCCTGAGATCCACAGCCTTGATGGTAGCTGGTACGTGATCTTCACAGCCGACCCACGCAACGACTCTCCTCCTCCAGAGATTGAGATGTGGTGCGAGTACAACTGTCCAGCCGTCCACCATAGGATGTTCGTCGTGGAAGGCAAAGGATCTGACCCTTGGGAGGCCAAGTACGAGTACAAGGCCGAGCTTGATACCTACAACCAATTCGCTATAGACGGAACCTACTTCCAACACAAGGAGCAGCTGTACCACATCTACTCATGCTGGCATCGCCAGTATGATGGCTGGCCAGCAAACCTGTGTATCACAAAAATGGAAAACCCCTGGACTGTCTCTTCGCCCTTCTCCGAGCGCCAGATCATCTCTGTCCCAGAATATGCATGGGAGAAGACGCCTTTCGGCCGCGCGAGCAACGATCGTCTCTCCTCTAACGAGGGTCCTCAGCAACTCACCAATCCCACAACTGGCCAGCAGTTCCTCATATACAGCGCTGCCCGATCTGATAACCGTAATTACTGTCTTGCGCAGCTCGAGCTCATTGGCGATGATCCAATGAACCCCGGGGATTGGCGCAAGCATCCATACCCTGTCTTCTACCAGAATCCAAGCGAGTCCGCCTACGGTGTGGGCCACGCTTCATTCACGACTTCTCCTGATGGCAGCGAGGACTGGATTGTGTACCACGGCATGCGCGATCCTACCAACGGATGGAGTGCACGCACGATCCGCGCTCAGAAGTTTGGTTGGAACGAAGACGGTTCGCCGAACTTCCCCAAGCCCGGCTATGGACCATATGATGTTCCTAGCGGCCAGTAGGGTTGGCTGAGATTTGCGACAGAGTCTGGGCCCCTGGCGCGGTGGGTGTCTTTCAATAGGGCGATATAATTACACTGGAAAAACTACGGCCATTGGGCACGGAAGAATTTAACTTGTTCCAGTAATGTATACCCAGGCATATAATATGCTATAATGACTACTTCAAATGGCCGTTGTCTCCTCTATCGTGACTTCAATGCAACATCCACCAATGGACAAGCTGTGCGAGGCTGGATCCTTGCCTGTGATAACCTTGGTTAATGGCCATGATTCAAAGTAGACCAAGCCTAGACCAAGCGCTTTCCTTTAGGATCCATGGGCGTTCCAACCAAGTTGACCTTTCAATGTCCATCGTTTCTGTCAAAAGGAAGCTAGACACGAATTTCGGTTGCCCTCTTGACGAATGACATTGACAACTGCAAAGACGGACCCTGCATGACTCGCGTATCAAGAAATTTCCCGACCCCCGCAACATTCGACCCCTCGTCACAATATTAACATTGATTCAGTCCATATGACCGCAATGGATGACCCTGCATTTGATGTTGAGACAGACTTGCAAACGCAAAGCATTCTACTTGCTGCTGCGAACCACGATGTCTCATCACTTCGAAACCTCCTCCGCAACTCCTCCGCAAACGTCCAAGATAGTGAGACCGGTTTCACGCCCTTGCACGCCGCGATTGCTGCTTGCGAAACCGAGTATGGCGATGAGAAGGATCATGTCAACGACAGTATGAATGGTGATACAAATGGCGCGACTGAGAAGAGACAACAAGAGATCGAGGCTGCCACGAAAACAATAAAGCTGCTCTTCGAGAACGGCGCGATATGGAACGATTTGGATATGAATGGCGAGACTCCGGGATGTATTGCACATAGACTTGGTTTGAAGGAACTATATGAGCTCTGTGTGGACGCTGGCGTGCGGGCTGAGTTGCTGTTGAGTCGACTAGACGAATATCAGCCGCTCGGAGATGCAGAGTCGGACGAGGACGAGGATGAGGACGAAGAAGAAGAAGAGCAACAGAACAACGATTTTGGGTCAGACGAAGACATCAGAGCTGTAGACGTAATCCAAGGGGATGGACAGGGTGACCAGTCGACCGAGAATCCAAACTACCTTGCGTCAACTCTCACTTTCGATCGTGATCGAATATTGGATGGCTCTGCGAATGGAGTCATGATGGAATGGGAGAGGACATTGATGCGACGCTCAGCAGAACTCTTGCTACCAGCATCCGGTCTCCGAGTTCTCAATGTTGGTCACGGAATGGGAATTGTCGATGGTATTTTTCAGGAAAAACAGCCTGTGTCGCATCACATCATCGAAGCCCACCCGGATGTCATTAAGCACATGAAAGATCAGGGATGGCACGAGAAGAGCGGTGTTGTCATTCATGAAGGACGATGGCAGGATATCGTACCTAACCTTGTCGAGAAGGGTGACTTATTCGATGCGATCTACTTCGACACCTTCGCCGAGGAATACAAGGCGCTGAGAGAGTTCTTCACTGAGTATGTCATTGGACTTCTTGATCCTGCGGGTGGTCCAGATGGCGATGGAGGAAAGTTTGGGTTTTTCAACGGAATGGGTGCAGATCGACAGGTAGCATATGATGTCTACAATAAGATTGTAGAAATCGACCTCTTTGAAGCAGGCTTCGACACCGAGTGGGAAACGGTACCTGTGCCAGATCTGGATGAGCAAGGCGAATGGGAAGGGGTGAGGCGGAAATACTGGGTTCTCAATAAATACAAACTACCGACATGTAGTTTTATCGGCTGACATGCGCCGCATATCGAAACACTGCATTGAGGCAACTGCCAATGCGGGACAGATTTTAATTACCGTTCATCCCACCAAGGCCGCTCATCAGCCCATGCTCCTGCAACAACTTGTTGTACCTTTGCTGCCGCGGTTCGACCAGCTGTTTTGCGGCATCTCCTCCTACAACTGGCAATCTCTTCAAACCCTTGTCTTTGAATTTTTTTGGTACCGCTTTAGGGTCTAGCAAGCCAACTTGTAACAAGACCGATGCTTGATCCCAGTACATGTGCTCGGAAACAAGCTTGCCCCCTCTAATAGCCACTATGCTGACCATTGGTATCTCGACAAATTTATCAGTGGGTGATACGCCGGGTAGTATCCAGTCGACCTCATCTGAATGGGTGAACGACACGACCATCTCATCCACGACACGGTCTACACCAATCGTCCTCGAAACCAGCCGGATCTCGAAATCTTCCACTAGACTGGGAACGAAAAATTCTCTGTAAAACTCTTCGAGCTTCTTCCGTCCGACCCCTCCCTCTAGTGTTGGCAAGATGGTGACATGCGCACTATTCTGCGTCATGGTTTGGACAACAGCCATACTGGCACGCTCCGGAACATCATCCTCATACTTCGCGTTCTGTGCGTTCTGTACAACCGACTCAAGATCAACATTTCTGTTGAAACCCTTGCGCACACAGGCCAGTGCTCTACTCCATGATAAATTTGCCTCTACCTCTGAATATGCGTCCGATGACGGATCAGCAAATCCTGTAGCGCTGTTGTCGTATCGATACAATTTCCAGTGGCACATCTCTGGCCTTGGGCTGGATTGACTCAACCCTGCGACGTGTACCTGCAGCTGATGTGAATTCGGATACATTGTCTTTGGACTCGGTAATAGCGGGGGATAGAAGGCAATGATGGCACAGCATTTTGCCAATGGCTTCATAGCTGTTTTGAGCACCACGCTTGCTGCTTCCCCGTATGCTATTATGGCATACTGTTCGCCCAGGTTCAGAGACTCACTAAGTGCTCTGAGTGAGCGAGTATAAGCTGCCTGGTTCGAAGGGCTGTACGGGAGGTATTGTGCGTCGAATCCTTCTTCTTTCCATGCCAGGAGGGATTTTTCCGAGGCTGGTGAATTACTGGTGAGGTAGATGCGTGGTGGGCTGGAATTGAACTTGAGAAAGCTGCCGCCGGTTTGATCAAAGGACGTGATGGACATCTTGAAGGGATTGTGGCGTCCTGGAGTTGAGTGTTGGTGTACAGCCAAGGAATGGAGTACTGGGCTCAACAGCCTTCAGGCAGCATACGGATAGGATGCACCAGCTCTAGGATGCTGCGCGGGGCTTGCAGTAGCTTTTAACCCTAGCCGTTGAAGCTGTCCCTGTCACCCCCAGCTCACCATGTCCAAGTTTCATATGGAAGCTTGAGCACGGACACATCAAACATGACGTCATGGATGGCGTTCGGCTTGGTGGCATCCTGCTCGCGTGGCCGAAGTGTGTATTTTTTGGAGCTTTCGATAGTTTCCTCTCGAAGATATTCACTGTAGCTCCGCTGTTGAAAAAAGACTGTGTGCTCGAACGACCAAGTAGAGGAAGTCGCAGCCGGCCCGGCTTTGCGTTCCGGTTCGGAATGACGCCATTGAAAATGCTCAATTTGACAAGGTCTTTTGCGATTCACTGCACGCGCGCTGGGAACAGCTACGAGGTACCCATCAACGATCTGATACTGCCAACTGAAACCTTGAAATGGCTTCATTCGTTCCCCGTGTGGCTTCTCGAGTTCTCCGCTCCAGCGCGCGACCGGTATTGAGCGTCCAGCGCTCCGCTGCTACCCCATGGCTTCGTCGTGGTCTCGCGGTCCCTGCTGAGCAACCGCGACTGAGGCTGGGCTCAATTGGTATGATGGAGATTGGTATCGCGAAGACATTCACAGCTTACTGAATGGTAGCGCCCAACTTCCAGGCACAGACGACACATGGAGACCTTGATTTTCACAACTTCTTGGACAACAAATGGACCATTCTCTTCTCCCATCCAGCAGACTTCACCCCAGTATGCACTACGGAGCTGGGAGCGTTCGCAAAGCTAAAGGACGAATTCGATGCCCGTGGCGTGCAGATGATTGGTCTGGTAGGAAACTCCGAATCTTGACGAGTATTTCTGAATATGGCGCTGACCTGGCTTTAGAGCGCCAACGACCTGTCTTCGCACGACCAATGGATATCCGACATCAACGAGATTGGTAACACGACTGTCAAATTCCCCATCATTGCCGACGCCGACCGCAAAGTGGCCTTCCTCTATGACATGATCTCTCAAGACGACCTCGACGCCCTCTCTAAGACCGGTGGCATTGCATTCACCATCCGTTCTGTCTTCATAATTGATCCGGCTAAGAAGATCCGGCTGACAATGCTGTATCCCGCTAGTACAGGTAGGAACACAGCAGAGGTGCTGAGGGTTATTGACAGCCTGCAAACCGGGGACAAAAAAGGAGTTGCCACACCAATCAACTGGACTGCTGGCGAGGACGTGATTGTGCCGCCTACAGTTAGCACAGAGGATGCCAGAAAGAAGTTTGGAGAGGTCAGGGAGGTGAAGAAGTATCTGAGGTTCACAAACGTTGGGAAATAGAGCAAGAAGCGCAAGAAAAGGCGCTAATGTGGTGCGTGATTTGGATATAGACGGTAGTAAAAAGATGGTCTATGTGACAGGTGTTCCTTGGGCTCTCGAGCACATCTTGCGAGGAGGATACCTGGATAACTTCATCATCTGAAAAGCCCAAAAAGAACAGTCAATCTGTCGATGATCGACCAATTCAACAATGATCTCTCCTACGGTAGTACTACAGCACAGTTTAAAACAGCCAGCAAAATACAAGCATATTGTTAAATGCCACACTAATGCTTCGAGGGAGGCAGGACGAGTTTAAAGGGAGGTTTAATGGCCGAATACGTATCGTGAAATTCTTCTGAAGTCTTGCAATAATACTGGTTACGAACACAGGGATATGGACGATGGCCGCCATGCCGGCTTTAGGTGGAATTTCCAGACTTTCACAAGATTTGAAATCGAGGGCGATCAACGCAAGCTCGATATCCACTGTCCCATGAGTAAATATAGCCGAGCACAGTGACAGGGTAAGCAGGTACCCTGAATGCACCTGCTGGTCAGCCGTTGGACCGGATGATCGTGCATCCCGCAAAGCCACAACCATGAACCACGGTGATTGCTTCTTCACCCCTTCCACACTGTTCCCAGCCCTTCGTCCAGATGAATCTTCGCTATGGATAACGAATGGTAGTTTAACGCGCGCAATCTGGAAAACGCAAAGCGAGTGGTCATGGAACATACCCGAGTACTGCAAATGCATTGCCTCGGCACACAGAGAGCTCCCAGCCGAGCCACTCGGCGTCGACGTGAGCCAAGATTCGGAGAACTGGAGCTCACATGCCTAAACAACTTTTGCTTTCAGCCAAATCGCTCTGAATTTTCAACCTTATCTTTGTGTCTATTCTATCGCTACTGTTAGTGCGACACTCCAGCCAGTCTCTCCGAGCACTGCTTCGCGTATAGAGAGCGCAATTCCTTCCCTCTGGTCAGAAGCGCCCCACGTCACACTGCGGCCCCCACGATGTCAGACACGAAAGACTCCATAATCGAGAAGTTACCGTCAAAAGAAGAGCTTAAGGAAGATGTAAAGGCCGCGTCAAAGTCTTCGCTACAGTCGCTGCGCGCACTGATAGCTGGAGGCGTGGGTGGTGTATGCGCAGTGGTCGTGGGTCACCCGTTCGATCTGGTCAAGGTACGAATGCAGACCGCCGAGAAGGGCGTATACAGTGGAGCAATGGACGTCGTAAAGAAAACAATCGCAAAAGAGGGTCTTGCCAGAGGGTTGTACGCAGGTGTATCTGCGCCATTAGTTGGTGTTACTCCAATGTGTGAGCATCTCCATATCGTGGCTTTGGCCGGTCAATTTAGAACCCAATAGCTAATCGGAAATAGTCGCTGTGTCATTTTGGGGCTATGACCTAGGCAAACAGATCGTCTCCAGCGTCTCAGAGGTCAAGAACAATCAGTATAGCGTTGCCCAGGTCTCCGCCGCCGGTTTCTTCAGCGCTATTCCCATGACGATTATCACTGCACCTTTCGAGCGTGTTAAAGTACTGTTGCAGATTCAGGGCCAGAAGCAACTTGCACCGGGCGAGAAGCCAAAATATTCTGGCGGTGTTGATGTCGTAAGACAGCTCTATAAGGAAGGCGGCATTCGCTCAGTGTTCCGCGGTTCTGCTATGACACTTGCCCGTGACGGACCTGGGTCTGCGTTCTACTTCGCGACATACGAGACGGTGAAGAGGAAGCTCACACCCAAGGATCCGGTGACTGGACAGCCAGGGCCACTGAGCATGTCTGCAGTCATGGTTGCTGGTGGAGCCGCTGGTATTGCCATGTGGATCCCTGTGTTCCCTATCGACACAATCAAATCCCGGTTGCAGAGCGCTGAAGGACGACCTACAATCAGCGGCACAATCAAGGGTATTCATGCAAGCGGTGGCCTCAAGGCTTTCTTCCCTGGTATCGGCCCAGCCATGGCACGCGCGGTCCCTGCCAATGCGGCCACGTTCGCTGGGGTAGAGCTCGCACAAAAAGCGATGACCAAAATGTTCGATCGCGACGGCGAGTAAAGCTTCGTCGCTTCGTCGCCGTGCATACGGCCTTCTTCGGCAACGTATCTCTTTTCTGTCACGTTTATCCCATGTCCGTCCTTGAGAGGCTAGGTGGCATCGCATTTGGCGTTCTTAATCCCGTCCAAAGCGCGTATATAGACCAAGGGTTCCTTAGAAATGGTTCTACGTTCACCTCAATATGAACTATTCTTAATGATTACGCTCTGATTTCTAGCCCCTTTAATTTCGTGCTACTGAACATGCATCACACTTGCAATTTGCGGAAGGGAGGGCAGGGGAATGCGACTACAACATGGTCTCGGTTTGGTGAGCACTTACCAACATTCCAACCTCATGCGGACACCACCATACTTTCGGAATAGATGGTTACCGGAAACAGATCTGCAATTTCTCGTACGTTCCTTCTTTGTTTTGGTAAGCCCCGATGGAGTACCTGTTTTTTCACTCGCCACATCTCTGCGTTCAGTACCTTGTTCACGTCTTTGTTTCGAAAGATCCGTTTGTTCTAATACTTTCGCCGTCGTCTCAGCTTTTAGTTTTTATCTTAGTGAGCCTGCCGATCGCGGTGTGAAGTAAAAGTAGTATCTTGAGGCAGCCCCGAAGGCTCGAGGCTTCATACATTATATCTACGCATCAACACCCTTGGAAGAATTTGTAAGAAGATGGAGGCCACTCAATCCCAGAGATCATCTCAAATCCCTTTATCGAGAGCTTCTTCCCGCAAGCACCCTCCCATATCACCCGCAATCGTGCCTAGCGCATCGGACGCAACACAAACAATCTTTTTTCACCATCCCTCAACGAAGATATCATCCAGTCCAGCGTCTTCGCCTCGTATTGTTGACCCTGTACCTATCCGTAGAGGCTCCATACATCCGTCTATGAGCAAGAGTATGGAAAGAGGTATGCAGCCTGGCGTTGACTTCTTCGATGATGGCTCGTCTGGTTCGGACTGGGAGGATAGCGAAGGAGACGTGACGCAAATATTTCCCGAGGCAGAAGGAACTGGACTGACAGATTTGGGTCCCGGACCAGATAATAGGAGGCAGAAAATGAGAGGGAGGAGTAGGGAAAGGAGTGCCTTGACGGCGCTGCCAACGTTCAATCAACTTCCTATTCATGACTCAGGGCTAGGTATTGAAGGTGATCAAGCCGCAAGTCCAATCAATGACAGAGCCTCTAAAAAAGCAAGAGAGATGTCTCTAAAGCGGCTGGGTAGAGACAAGGTCCGTGTTGTACATACTGGATCAAGTACGGGTACACCTAGAGGATCAGTAGGGAGCAACGTCTCGGAAGATGCTCTACCGCTGGCTGAGCTGCCAAAGCCGCTTCCCAGTCAGAGGGCAAGCGAGGCTTCCACTGGCTTACCGCGAAGCAACAGCTTCAAGAGTCACCGTAGGAGGAATACATCAGAAAGCATGATAGCCGACTCGATTATCGATGCGCATGTTATGACTATGCGGGCGCTAGAATCTCTGACACCATCAGGCAGCCTCTCAAAATCGCAAGGGCGTTCGTACCTTCTTTCAGCCACTACACCTGACCTTCCAAAGAAGACTTCTTTCACCGCTGATCGGCACATCAAGCTTTCTCCTCTCTTAACCGCCGACCCCGAACGACCAGCTCATTTGCCGAGCCATTTCATTAAAACACCATACCCCTTTACAGCGAAAAAGGAGTTTCCCAAGCCGAAATCAAGGCCTCGACAATGCGGTGCAGACGGAGGGAATGACCAAGTCTCAGGTGAGTTTACGAGGTTAGATAGTGGCTACGGAGAGAAAACTTCGAGGAAAGAGCACGATGATAAAAAAGGCAAGCACATTCTGGGGCTTGTGGCAAGTGGAGGAGAGTACGATTTGCGCAGCCGACTGGAGAGAAACGAAGATGCGCAAGGTATCTTTCGAAGTCGTGCTGGGTCTGGAAGAGAAGGAGACGAGAGTGCCATTTGGCTGAGTTTGCGGAGACAAGTGTGGAGATGGGGCAGTCAAGAGAACGCAAGCCAGAAACTCGTACGAATTGATGTACCCAGTAATCTTACGACGAGTAGTCCGAATCGGGAGGGAAAGAAAGACGGTGGAGATGTTGAATTCGACGACAAGTTCTTCGCAGAGCGTCTAAGAGCTGGATATCGCGAACTGTACGGGAATTGGCTCATTCGCACGTTCAGCGCCCGCAAATTGAAATCCATCCAGCTGGGGCAAACTAGTATATGGAGTGGTTGCATTATATCACCAAATTCTGATTTTGGTCACGCCACATCAGGGTTCCTGGCAACTGGAGAAGGCATTGACAGTACTGTGGATTTGAAATCTCCGTTCACGGAAGTGGCTTTGATGAAGATATACAAGAGACCCGCTACCGGAAAGGCGAGGTACACTTGGGTACACTGGGCGCGAAGAGTCGCAGCAGCAAATGGCTCTCAACCATCTCTGTCAAGGAGGCGCCGTCCGTCGACTCGTTCGCCTCACAGGCGTGCAAGTAGTCTTGGCTCTCCACGAAAGCATGAAAGGAAATCAGCATTCAGCCCTTATTCTGAAGTCTCTGCTCCCTCGACTTCCGTATGCGACGCAATCACAACCATCCAGTTCGTTCAATCGCTTTCTACCTTCCGCATTCTCCTGGCTCTTACAATAATGCTAGTAGTGAGTGTAACAGCAGCACTACTGTGGGTTTTCCTAGGTGTCGCCGGCACGGGTGTTCGAATGCAATTAAGTCGGGAGAGGAGTGACAGAGTTGGTAGTGGAACTGCAATTGGGATACTGGTACTGTTGTTAGAGAGTGTAGGATTTGGCAGTTGGGTTTGGTTCTCTTGAGATGAAGAGTATGGAAATTGGGGAGGATTCTTGTATTAATTTGGTGTTAGAGTAAAAAGATTGCAGTAGGGGTTTACTTAAGTTATTATGGGGGATACCTACATATGATAGTAAGAATAAGATATGGAGTAGGATGACAAAAGAACGGAACTAAGACGAATAGTTCAAGCCCCATTGGTCTAACTTCAGTAATAGGTCGTCTTTTAATTCTTGCCTAGCTGCGTGATGATTTTGGTCAAATGTAAATGTTGCATCGTAGAAGACCTCTACGATGCAGTGATACCTGCATATCTGTGAAGTGGGCCCTTTCAAATTCCGAGAAGATGTGATTAAGTCTCTCATCAAATTCTATTGCTATGACATATGCCATTGTAGTGGTTACGAACAAGTCCTCTACTGGGAGGTCTGAGATATCCCCAAGGATCGAGTCAAGGAGTTGCAGAAGGCGTTCAAATCGTCCTGTCCAATAATTTCCCAAATCCTTGAGTCAAGATTGCGGATGTCAATAATGCTATGAAGCTTCAGACAATTTGCAGCGTGTCACGGTGAGAGTGAATTTAGGATGAATGTGAAGGGTTGGTGTTGCGCAAGGGCTCGTCTCATTGGTCAATGATTACAGGACGCGACATGTTCGTACATTTGATCGCAAAACCACTCAAGCTTTGAATAGGATATGGGCCCGTCTCGACATATCTTCAAAGACTATGAACTTATCTGAATAGATTAGCGATGGGCTCGTCCTCGTCGCAGCCCGTTCCCGACCCATCTAAAAGTACGCCTATCTCCACCGCAGCTCCTCAAGTCGCCGGCCGCGTACCCCACTACAGTGAGTACACGGCGCGTCGACAGCTGCAATACGAATTTCCTTTATCCCTTCATAATGCAAATTGTTTCCTGGAGCATTGGCTGACCTACTGAATGCGCAGGCCCCAAGATGGACGACCTAGCGGCATCACAGCAGCTCATTGCCGAGGACGCACGCGTGCAACTTACACCAGGCAGCGACGAAGGCGCAAGCCAGACTAATATCGATGAATCTATAGAGCCGAGCACACCTACGCGGAAACGGCGAAGAAGTGACGTCGCGCGCAAATCGAAGGGGCCTTCCATGTCACAAGCAGGCGTCTCAATCGCGTCGCCCAAGAATTTCCTGCCAACTCCGCTTCGATCTTTCGCTCTTTCCGATATACAAGCATACGCAGAGAGCGACGAATGGCCCGAGGCGTCCAGTGGTTGGCCGGTCTCACCGCTCAAGATACACGCACATCATGATAGAGTTGCTCCTACTGAGGTCGAAGTTCCTGATTCTCAGCAAGAACCAAGCATAACGCACACCGCGCTGTCGCCGCCAATGACCTCCAGCATGACTGTCCCAATGAGCGTATCTCCGAAAAAGAGGACTCATAAGACAGGTCGAAGAAGAATGAGGACAGAAGTTGACCTCAACAACATCCTGCCAGAACAACAGGATATCAATGGCGATGAAGACAGGACAATTGATGCAAGTCACAAAGCCATAGCTTCACCTTTGCGGTCTAAACGGAGGCGTAGACAGTCAATTATTATAAGTCCGGCTCAAAATGAGGTGGAGCCAATGCATGTTGCCGATGAACAGAACTCAGTTGAGGTGCTACGGCGCAATCTCCGGTCTCAGACAGAGAAGGATTTTCGTACGCCTACCACATTGAGCAAGAAGCCCAGGAGAGCACCGAAGAGTAGGGCAGCCGAAGTTTCTAAGACTGGCGATACTTCTGCTGCCAGTCACATTGTCAACGGCCAATCACAACGTTCTGGGACTGTGTTGCTACCGCCCAAGAAGACCAAGCCACATTCAGCAAGGCTCGTAGTTGAACTTGATTCAAACGATAACAGTGGAGACGAAGAGGCATCTCGACTTGAGGCTGAGCATTCTTCGGCCTTGGATACAGAGACAGTAAATTCTGCTACTGAAAAGCGTGTCAGGAATAACAACAAGAATGAGACTAGGGTCGACGTTGTTGAACAGGCAGCTCCTGTCCGCAACGTTGATCAGCCCATAGTTGAACCTGGCAAAACTAGAGACAATGATGAAGTCGATCGAATCGGAAATGTCGACCAGGATGAAGTGGACTCTCCCAGCCTACGCGTGAGGAAGCAGATTCCGCTATCAGAACGTGGCCAGGCATCTTCAACATCAGAACAAAACATCGGCTCATTTGTGCCACCAGAAACTTCGTCTGTTGAGGATGCTATTCCCTCTGTACCTCAAGGTGACATTCGAGCGTCCTCGAAGAAGCGGCAATATAAGAAAGGGCGTAAACCACCACGTCCAAGTGAAAAACGCAGCCACAGCCGCAAGAGCCACGTTGATCCGAAGAATTCGATGACTGCAGCCGAAAGATCACTAAGCACCATTCGTGAGCTTCATCAGCCTCCTAATTTGCGTATGGGTGGCGACTTCACTCAGGACGAGGAGGAGCTTATCCGCAGAGCTATTCGAGACTTTCAAGAGAGGAAAGGTCTGGATACTTTTGAACTAGTGGAGATTATACAATGGACCGACGACACAAAGGACAACAACATAGCTCGACGGAAAAGTGACTGGGTCACACAAGAGGCTCAAGAAGAGCAGGAAAGTAATGAGTTCTGGGAGGAGATCAAGAACGTCAATCTGACTCGTAAACTGGAGGCGGTCAGAAATCACATTCGGTCACAGTACCATACTTTCAAGATTGGAGGGTGGACAAAGAAAGAGGATGAGCAGCTCATGAATCTATATGAACTCCACCCGAAACGATGGAAGCTCATCTCCCAGGTTCTGGGAGACCGTTCGATGCACGATGTGCACAACCGTTGGCGGGACTATGCACAATACGGCGAGACTAGAAACACTTCCACGTGGTCTTTAGACGAAGAGCATCTCCTTGTTCGCGCTGTCACCACCGTCGCTCAGAGAGATGAAGATTTTCGTGCCAAAACCGGAAAGCCGCCGCTTACTGAGTACATGAATAAGGATATCAATTGGATGCAGGTTTGTGCCGAGATGGGTAACATCCGCAGCCGCCTGCAGAGTTCAGTCAAGTGGACCAAGATGAAGGCTCGTGACCCTCCACCTCAGATTCTGTTAGATATTAAACCCAGGGGAACATGCTATTCCGACCAAGACACAGAGCTGGCAGTTGAATACACATCCAAACCGCCCGGTGGACCACGGAAAAGTGACGCTCACTATACACCACAAAGCCTTCGAAAGCGTGGACGACCCCGGAAGAGTGAAAAAGACCGTGCCGCTGGAATCAGAGGAGAAAAAACAAAGAAGCGCCGCAATCCCAAAAAGTCTGTACTCACATCACAAGAACTAGCAGATGAGCAGAGACACCGATCCGGGAGCGGTGGGGCCACGCTGTCTCCTAGAAGATCTATCACAAACGGTATGCCAAGTGGAGCTCAAATGCTCTGGGGCGACAAATTTGATCTGGTAGAGGCGATTATCAATCACGGAAAGGAGAGTGAAGGGAATGTTGATTGGCATGATGTGGCAACAGTCATGCCGCAGTCTTGGTCCATACAAACGCTTCAGTCTACCCAGCAAGAGCTTTTCGAAATCGTGAAGGATAAGGGAATGGTGGAGGATGGGGCGCCTTTCGATGATATCATATTTGCTGTTCTTCGATTTCTGGAGGATGAGCATGGAGAAGAGCTGGCAGAGCACTATGACCCTCACATTGAGGCGGATTTTGCCGGTGATTTGGAGCCGGTTGATACGGAAATGCAAGAAGGCACGTTGGAAAATTTACCAAACACAAAAAGGAAGAGAAAGCGGGGTGCGAGAGAGAGCGTGTCTCGATCTGGATCTGCCTCAGTGAAGAGAAAGAAGACGCAACCAAGGGCTCGACCTTCTGCCTTGGCACGCTACAAGTCAAATCATTTGGTCACGGAGAGCGACGACGCCCAGAGTGAGCCAGAGCCATGATAGGGATGGGGATCGAATGTTTATTGACTGAACCGCGCCTACATAGTCCATGAAACTGCAGCAAGATAGCATCGATGCATGACATGATGGATACCTACGCAACAAATGGTGGGTTTAAGCACACCTCATGCAAAGTAGGGGGGTCAGAAGAGGAGGAAAATTTAGGTTTTGTTGATCCCACACTCGGTATGCACATGAGCACAATGGCCTCTCGCCTTTCTAGGGCTGGTATGTGGATGAGTTTTCACAATGAGAGGAAAGCGTTGTTGAATATTGAGAGGCGCTGTAGGACAGCACAGCCACGCTCTACTAGCAGCAAATTACTAGCGTGACGGTAACGTTAGGCAAGCAAAAATAGAAATTCAAGGGTCACCCCACCCCACAGAGCCATTCAAATACTATGTGCGCTATTGAATTCTCCGGAGCCCATAAGCGTACACAACGCATCAGGTGAAGCGCTAGAGCCTCCGAATACGACTGGGTGTGTACTGTGTTTGGCCTGGTGAGGTGATGCAGTTATTGGTTTCAGAGTGGGGTTGCAGCAATGATAAGAAGAATACCCAGAACCTGTGCAGGTGTCGAGGTGCATGAGGTTGGACAGATGCTCCGCGGAAATGAAATGTTTGCTTCAGGCACAGAAATGCAGGATATTACCCAGGCCGTTAGGATGGGACTTGTGGTGGAGCGGTCGCCTGTTCCTTGAATTGGGGCCCACGATTTGCCATGGGCCTTGGCGCATGTCACGCTTAACTCCTAAGGATTTCCTTGACATCGGACAAACGCATTCGCCCTCAGCCAATGCAACCCCTGCTCCAACCCGTTGAGCCCAATCGCGATGTATCGATCCCTTCCACTTAGGGCAACGTGGTGACGTGCGACTCTGAGCGACCTGCCCAAGCTGGCCAGTGAGGGCCCTGGACTTTCCGTGCCCATGGCGGGAGCGAATGCAACCGACGGCACTGCTGTCGAGGCGACGAAGAGGCGCTGGACGCGGCTGGCATCATGTGGAGTGCATGGGAATCCATCGATCGCCCACTTGCTCGTTCTCTTTCAACCTTCTCCGCTTGTGTGAATCGACTTGCTGTTTGTTTCCTGCTGAGCACTGCATCGCCTCGTTCTGCTACTGTCGTGGACCCGACTGCTTATTGTCGTACTGTTGTTTGACATTCGCAGATCAGCATCTCTTCGACCCTTGCCACACATCCTTCCCTTATATCATCGGCGTGTTATTCCCTCGTCAAACGAGCTTCAAGGATTCGGCCTTGTTCCTGAAATCGACGTCATTCATATCACCTTCTCAACATTACGAATAAGAGTTTTTTCCTTTATACTGCTTAGCACACGACTCGTAGTGTAACGACTTTTAACGACCTGCACGCAACCATAGTGGGGGCGTACGTGTTCCTACTATCGAAAATGGACATGGACCGAGTACGACCTCAACCTGCGGCCAATGCCGACGGCCGCCGAATGTCGATTTTCACAGAGGTCGGATTAGTGGACGAAGAAAGAATACGGGAAGAAAGGAGCCCAATTAGAACACATGGCCAATCGTTGAGGCGGCTGCGACCTGCGAAGATGTTGAGGTTCCGGAGTCGAAACGACGTGATCAACGAATCAAATGAGGATAGTGATGATGAGAGTGATTGGGAGTCTGTATACGACGATGATGATGAATACCCTTCAATGTCCGCAACGACTGTAGTCCCTACCGCACATACGATGCCGGCGAAGCTATATCGATTAGGCCTCTTCAGCATCATTTTAGCATTGTTGCTACCAATACTTCAACTGAGTCCGATTGCGCGCATGGGTGTAAGAGGTGGTACTATTACCAGGGCGACAATTCAGGCTGAGCCAGAACATTCATTACTTGTTTCACGAGAAGATTCAACTACAAACACCTGCAAGCGTTGGAGTGGACAAACTGCCGTGGTCAATGGCACACTCTACATGTACGGCTTTCGCACTACTACCGACGCAAAGCAGCAAGACAACACCTGGAGTAAGTTTACACATGCCTTTGCCTGCTCTCGTCGTGTGTACTGACTCCAAATAGCCAATGACTTCTTATCCTTAGATCTCACAAAGTCCTGGCAAATCGCAAACCCTTCTCTCACCGGCCTCCCTAGACCGTCTGGTCCCCCTGCCGTCTCCCTTGGTCAACTCTGGTCCTCCCACGAGTCACTGTGGCTCTACGGTGGCCAGTACTCGGATAACCCAAAGGTTGCTCCTGGACCTAACTCGATCTGGGAATACAACATTCGCAACAAGGAGTGGGTCGAGCACAAAGACCCAAAAACATCAGCTGGCGAGAATGCAGAGGGCAATGGGCAGAGTGTACAGCGAGCTGCTGAAGGTGCGGGCTTCAGTGTTAGCACATTGGGCCGTGGATGGTACTTTGGTGGGCATTTAGACGATTTTACCACCGAAGGGTGGAGTAACCAGGTCGCAAGGGTTTATCTGAAGAGCTTGTTGGAATTCACGTTCCCAGGGCATAGCAACAATGCTGTTGAGGGTCTGAAGGACGGCAAAACGGCCGGCAAGGATGGAGCATTTAGGAATATCACCGAAGGCGGGCTTCAGAATTCTGGATCTTTTCCTGAGCGGGCGGATGGCGTGCTAGTCTACGTTCCAGGTTTCGGCGATGAAGGCATCCTGCTAGGTCTGACCGGCGGAGACAACGACACCTTTGTGAGTGCAGACCAAAATCAGGAGATGGAGAACTATGCTGACGATACAGACCCAAATGAATGTTATTGACGTCTACGATATAGCCAAATCGACTTGGTACAAACAAAGTACATCTGGCAAAATGCCTGAATACCGCGTGAACCCATGTGCCACTGTTGCGGCTGCTGCAGAGTAAGCTTTCACCCACAATGCCTTTTTTGCCTATACTAACCGACCATCTAGCGGCTCTTCATACAACATCTACATGTTCGGGGGCCAGAATCTCCAACCAGCCGCAAATCAAACACAAAAAGATGACATGTGGATCCTCTCTGTGCCATCTTTCACCTGGATTCAAGTCGAGCAGGATCAACAGTCCGTCCCCTATGCCCGCGCTGGGCATTCTTGTCATGTCTGGGACGGCCAGATGATCGTCGTTGGCGGCTACATTGACCCAAAGGTTTCTTGTGAAGCCCCAGGAATATACGTATTCAACATGTCTAGCCTGTCATGGAACGATCAGTTCACCGCTCTTACGGGTGGTAAAGCCCTGCAAAGTTATAGCGGCCAAGGAAGCACAGGTAATCCGTTAGCTCAACAAGCAAACCAAAGAGGCTTCGGGGTTGATGCAGGTATTGAAGGAAGTTACGGATACGCTGTCCCTGAACCCGTCCGCAAAGTTATCGGCGGTGAAGCAACAGGCGGCGCGACTCTCACCGCACCTATACAAACACCCACGCAAGGACCCCTCGCGACTGGCAAGCCGCACACGTACACCGTTACGGGGCCCAATGGCGCTATCATCACTGAAATTGTCAGTGGCAGCGGCTCGAATGGGTCGGATGGGAGCGGAACAAATGTCGCAGCCATTGTCGCCGGCGTGATCGCAGGTGTTTTCTTCGTCATTGCCGCATACTTCGCGTTCTGCGCGTGGGTTTATCGCAAACAAGTTAAGATCTGGAAGAACCACGCCGCTCTGATGACCTTACGGCACAACAACGAGAAGCAAGGAACCTTTACCTCATCTTCTGGTGGGAAGAACAGCTCTGAAAGACCACCAGGAACGCTAGGAGGGTCCTCTGGAGGTGCAGCGGCAGGATCTTTCGATATCATACGAGACAACCATGGAGAGGACCCTTCTGCTTACGGCGGACCAGCTGGAGACTGGGGACGCAGAAGCAGTGAGGGAAGTGTGATCGAAGATCTCCTGTCGGGTCAAGAGCCCAGTTTCTGGGGCGCGAGAGGTGTATTATTGAATCCTCGGCGGAGTCTGAGGGTCATAAATCGAGACTAGTAGGACGGCGCTCGCTCCGTTGACGATATTTGCATCCATTGCGAGTCCTACATTGTTCTTTAAATTTTTTACCTTTCAACCTCTCTACACGTTTTCGAAAATGTATGGTGGCAGGTATAACACAGACCACGATTTCCTCCAAGATAGGAAGAGTACATGACTTCTAGCACACGAATTAGTAATAATAATAATAATAATGATGATGATGATAAACAAGCATTTGAGCAAAATATTATAGCCGAACTACTGTGATAAGATGTATGCCTATTAACCCAATAGCACTGCAGCCTCAATGTTGCAGAAACTAGCAGTTGACGACACATGTCACCAACCGGAGAGGAGCAAAGGCAATAATTTAGACACAGCGGATATTTTGGTCTCCCAATCCCAACTGGCCCCGTACATCCCATGTAGCTCTTTCGTAGCACCGTCATTTGAAGAATAATGGATTTTGCAACGACATCCATGGTTTCCACACCATTAGAAGTCGCCCACTCTATCCATCCAAGAGTTCCTATCACTTCTTCAGAAAGGTTCACCACGGCATGCTACACTTTTGAACCGATTACTGTTCTCAGCAAGATCCAGAATCCCAACATTTCCAGCCCTTGAGTCAATGGCCATAGGCTCATTGTCCTTGCTTTCACGCGAACAGCCAAAGCCGCGATACCACTTACAGAATGCCCCCTGGTACTGTTTCAGAGAATTGGGCCCTCCAGCAGCCGGATCGAAGTTTGAGCACCGGTTCATGGCGTTCAGGTTATTCCTGCAAGCTGAGAAGTTCGCGGCGTCGCAGAACAGCGTGTCCCCTGCTGCACTCGTGTCGTAAACACTGGTGAAAGGCGCTTCGTCGCTGCCGAAGAACGGTATTGTGTTGCATGCCATTGATAAGATTGCATATGGCAGTGTAGTCATGGGCTTATCCCCGACCCTAGCTTCCACGTAGTGAGGGGGTGATTTAAAGGCCTCGCAATTGGGCTTGTGGTAAAACGCACAGCGAAAGCCCGCCCGGACGATTAGTGACTGAATGGCATCGCTACCGAATGGATTGTTTGCGCAGGCTGGGGCTTCGTAAAATGTGCATCTACCCTGAAGATTGGGATGACGGCAGATATATAGCGGCTGAATCCCAGCTTCTGACCTCGAGAGTCTTGTGTCCTTGAGACTATGCGGGATAACGTCACTTTGCTCAGTGTCGAGAGCATCGAGATGGGTGGCGGGTAAAGCATAAGAGCCAGCGAGTATAGTAATCTTCGAGGAAGCTTCGTCTAAGATCTCCACATTGGAATCATTGTATTCATCGACGACTGAATGAAAACTAACGGAGCCGTTTGTGATAATAGAGAAAAAATCAGCCTCGAGCACTGCAGAGTTCCAAGGTGATTCTTTGCAGAGCACTGAGCCAATATTATTGCCGATGCCTGTCGTGTTCCATTGAATATCTTTTCCACGAGAGTCGATAATGACGACAGGCCATTTTTCCACACAAGAGGGTTTAAGAAAGGATCTAAAATACTTGCACACAAGTCCCTTCTTTTGCCATATCGTATCAACACGGTGGTAGTAAGATGCGGGCAGTTTAAGGCATTGGTTGAAAGCTTGAAGAGGGAGGCAGACTAGACTGCTCTTACAAACGTAGATGAAGCCAGGACTGCTACTACTTGTCGAAATATCGTGGGCTTGGATAGAGGCTGAGTTAGGCTGAAGTTCGGCGGTAGTCCAATCGTTTCCGCAGAGGACTAGACCAATTTTCGTGCCTACGTCTTTCTCAAGCGTCACAGAAACTGGTTTATTGCGGGAGTTGACACTGATAACCGGATGAGGAGCAAAACAGTCCGACTCGAAATACTTGCATACTGACCCGGCGGCCTGGTGTATGGTCCGGACTTTGTGAGAGAGCTTCTGTCCAAGGGTGACACATCGATCCTGGGCGTGAAGAAGCTCACAATGGCCATTGTCGAGTGTGTTCTCGCAGATGACCGTGTCGCCCGGGGCCGCTACTGCAGAGATATTGGCAATATTGACTGCATCAGGGCCGTCATTGGTAGTATGGGCAGCATCAGATGAGGTCGTGTCCGAAAGTGTTGGAGCGGCGACGGCAAGACAAGCCAGACCGAGCAAGCAAAGGAAGAATTGTGGAACTCGCATCGTTGCTTTTTTCATTAATATCATCGACAGGAGGTTTTCACCATGATGAGCGCTCACCTTCACGTAGCCCAGCTGTTTTCTGTTATCCTGCAGTTGCCAGCAAATTGGTAGCTTGTCGACCGTTGACAATGACCGTAACTGGTAGCGTAGCAAATTAGTTGAAGCGAGCAGTTGATTGTGTGGTGGAGAGAAGAGAGGGAGGCGAACATGATGGAGGTTGTTGGTATTGTCCACAAGGGCAATGCGGTGAAAGAAAAAGCTGCTGAGATGATTGCGTTTCCTCACTGTGGCGAAGGGGAGTGAGAGAAATAGACCGTCAGAGTGAAAGTGAAGGAGCACACACTTAAGAAATGCTCGTGCTACCCCACAAGCTTAGTGCTTTGGTCTGCAAGAATAGGCGTGAAGAGACGTATGCATATGCGATATGGAAAGAGATTGTGGATCAGTAAAGCCTAAGAGTTGTTCTTTCGGTCGAGGCGTCGCTGGCTTAAAGCAGCGAAAGCGTCTTGCCAGCCTAGCCATATGTCCAGATAGCGAAGACAATTACTGGACATGAGCAGGGACTTCGTAATCTTCTCTTCTCCCTCTTTCCCCTCTTTTGAATCATATTGTTTTACACAGTATACATTTATCTTACGGATCCAGATCGCGATTGATGTTATATTGGCGATACCCAAATCCATCCAAAGTGACCCAGTGGCCAAGAGCCTCCATTTCTTGCCATACTTCTGGATATCTTTCCTTAATCCACTCTTCGACAAGGGCTTGCTTTGCGTTGCTCGCGGTCATGTTGAACCAGCTACCAAGACTGTGCGGCTGTTAGCATGAATGAATTGCAGCTTAGGTACATCTCAACATACATATGCAGATCCGGTTTAAAACCATACTCCTCCTCTACAGTTTCGATAAGCGACTGCGCCTCATCATGGTGATGGTTCCTTGCGATTGCAGACATATAGGCAGTCCATATTGTTTTGTCAATCTCGACATCTTGCTCCATTAAACGTTTCCATATAGACTTTGCATGGTCGCCTCCCCAATGCATCCCTTCGCACGATCTCAACGCGATGGCGATGCTATTATAAGAAGGCCCTTCCCTGGACTCGCAAATTTCTCTCCAAAATTGGAGGGCCTTCTGGTTCTCTCCAGTTGCCGCGTATGCGAGCATCAAGGAGTTTCGCAACTTGGTATCCAGATTAACATTCAAGTCTAGCTTGAGTTGATTGTGCGCCAGCTCAAGTGACTCGGCGTCTCCACAGCGTGCGAAGCCTGTGAATGCTGCGACGTAAACGTCTCGATTCGCGCGATGAGCTTCGCTGATATGATCGCGCATATGGAAGAAGACATGGCACGCCATGTCTGAACGGTTGCGCTTGAAAAATTCTATCATAATAGGTATGCGTTCGTCACGAGGGGTCTCGGGGAAAATGTTGCGTAAAATTTGATAGCCGTCCCAGGCATCTGCTGTGCTTGTCTCGCCGTCCAGTATGAATGCTGAAAGAGCCGTCTGAATGACTGTCCGTTGAGCTGGAGAGTATTGGTGCGCATGTACCTGAAGCAGATCCATCGCATCGTGGATTTCACCTCTGCGCAGGTGCAGGAGGATTAATGCCGCGATAGTCTCTGGAGCGATGTTGGCCTTACGTTCGTGCAAGTCGTCGACCATAGCCATCAACTCATCAAAGTGATGTTGGTTGGACACACACAGAACCCGGATGAGTTGATTGACGACTGCCACGCTTTGCTCTGCACCGGAGAAATTGCCCTGCAAGTTAAAGTAGGCAGCTCTTGCTCCATCGACATCTCCAACAGAAATTCGATATTGCACTTGCATGGTATAAGTCTTCTCGTCGGGAAAAATGCCACGCTTCTCTCCCAGAGCGATATATCGCTCAGCCGAGTACGGATCTTGCTTTGATATAGAGAGCTCAACCAAAGCGTTGATGGTCTCAACATCTGGGCGGATTACACCGACCGCAGGATTCTTCTGACACGCTTCATCGTTACGGCGGACCAAGACGTTCATCATTCGATCAACTTCGTCCACACCTTTGCCAATAGCGGCAGACCACAAGAAAATGGCATCCCATGATTCTTTTTCTGGCATGTCATCTTTAAGTATGGCTGCCACGACCTGCTGGCCGAATGTTAAATCGCCTTCCAATGCGCATGCTTTCAGCAGAGCACCACTTGTACTTCCCATGGGCTGAGAGCCGGCTTTGCCAACTCTGCTGGTAACTGCGTGTGAATACCAGGACTTGGCAGTTTTGAGATCCTTTCGCTCCGCATAGAACGTTACAAGACGTTTCTGCATAGCTGTAGTCAAAGGGATTGATAGAGAATGTAGCATGTCGGTGGTTTTGAGCATCTCTTCTAGATTACCCTCACGGGCGATGCCTCCAAGCACGGACTTCCACACAGTTAGAGAAACGAGTCGTTGCGGTGAGCTTGCGTTTGGATCGTATCTGAATTTGTCTCCAGCCATAGTCCTTGCCTCGGTAGCGGCCCCAAACAATGCTAGGAGTCGAACGAGCCTTGCATCCATATACATTTCGTCTGTACCTTCCGCCTTCTTCAGAGTTTCAACCTTCTCCATTCCAGCCTCAGCTTTCTCCTCACCCTCGTTTGTTTCGGCCATTCTTGCAAGTTCGTCGAGGATCGCACGGCCAAAGTTTATATGTGCTCGTCCTAAAGTTGCAGGGCGCTTTGGCGTATGCAGCATCTTCTCAAAAACACCTTCCCCAAGCACATCTTTACTCAGCCAAGGGCGACCATCTTCAGCTGGATGTTCCAATAGATACTTGAAGGCATTGTGCGCTGTGACAATGTGGAAGTCTTCGAATGCGCCTTTCCGCGTAGCAAAGAAAGCCTGGAAAGCCTCAGCCACGTCCTCGGGCTTCGGCGGCCGTATATCGTTCTGTTGTGCATATGTCAATTCAGCCATCTTTTCCAAACCAGCCGGCATCTCCATGGGCTTGAGCTTCCGCTGTGGCTTGAAGAAATTGAGAAACGTTCTCCGCTGGAATTGGGCGACTGGACGAACACCATGGTGACTGATGGTACGCGGTCGGGGGGCTCGAAAGCGGCATCCACGATATAGAAGGGGCTCGTTGGCGATAATGCTACGGAAGACGACCCGGGTCAAATGTGACGGCATGGTGGGCGAGCTTCAAGAGCTGTGAAGCACGAGTCTGCACACTTGATCGAGAGGCGAAGTGCGATTGGCGCACAGTAGAAGAATGATATTAGAGGAGAATAACAGCCATGTGTACCAGGATGATGGAGGAGCAAAATACACGAAAAACACGAGACGAAAGCGCGTGGAGACTGCGGCGAATAACTGTGAGGGGAGAAGCTCTGGTTGCTGGGTGTGAAATCATCATTGCCAAGCCACTAACTCTCTGTCTCCGAGGCCAGCATCTCGAAAAAAAGTGACCATTGCGACCAGTAGGGAAACCCAACTCCCCCGCCATGTCTCTAACACGATTACCACTCAGGACACCGGTAGCTGCCAGTAGGCAGTGCCTACGATGCTTCTCTTCCGGCCCCCAGAAGCAAGGTACGTCCCCAATCCCCCGCCGCAGCTCCTCCGCGCCCTCGTTAACGCTGTATAGATGATGCCCTCCTCTCCATCCTCGGCGCGAGCAGTGCAGCCCGCAATCCTTCCACGGGCCAGTCGCGACTAGGCGGCTCTTCCCTTGCGACGCGCCTTGCAAGAGAAGCAGGCCTCGACCGCCCTACACAGACACGCGAGATGATCGAGTCGGAGAGGAGGAGCCAGTTTCAGCGCCAGATATTCCGCAAGTGGCAGCCGGGAGACGTCTATGCGCCACACGATCTCTCCGGATCTGAGCAGAAGAAGTGGAAGTTTGGGCGGAAGCGGCCGCAGGAGGATGCGTTTGATGTGCTCGGTATCAATCCTGTGCTCGAGTACAAGGTGCGTGGCTGTGACGCTCAGGAGAAGCGCTTGAGGCTAACTTTGGCAGAACTTCACGATGATGTCCGAGTACATGACTGAGATGGGTCGGATAAAGCATTCAAAGGATACCGGGCTTCGACCAAAGAACCAGAGAAAGATTGCAAAGGCTATACGGAGAGCCGTTGGGCTAGGACTAATGCCCAGTGTGCACAGGCATCCGTTGGTGCTAAAGAAGAGCTCGCCAGCAAGATTTTTGTAGAACTTCTAGGAAGATGGGGGATAACTTTGATATGTATATTATGGAACTGCAAGCATAGCGAATGGCGCGAGTCCAACGCCTGTACATTAAATGGTCTGAAGCTCACCCAGCATTTTACATATATGCCAGCTTTCTTCCCCTTTCCCTGCGTCTACCCTGAACGAACCTCGAAGGAAAACATCTTCTCGTCTTGGAATGGTGACGGAACCATAGTGAGCATAGAAATAATGTCAAGACCGTATCAGTAGATGATGAAAATCTCCCGCCCAGTTGGCGGGTCAATAGGAGTTTATCCAACTGCATTTCTTCTTTGGAATAAAAGATTCATGTTGCCATTGCCGTTACTGTTTGTAGCATATAGAGGCAAATTTCATGGTCCTTGCGCAGTCGAATCTTTGAGAAGACTCGACTCACATTGCTTAAACTGAATACTCTCGTCGTTCAAAGTCTCGAAGCTCTCCTGCGTACTAGTCTGCGTTGATTGTCTTATTTCCCATGACCCATCTCATAAACAGGTCCCGACTGTTGAGGTGCATGCGGCATACTACTCGCGTCCACCTCGTGAGCGCCAACAACGGGGTTCTGATATGGTGCTACGGGAGGTACATAACCTTGTGGGGGCGGTCGGGACACACCAATGGCGTCGACTTCATGGGCTCCATCGGCTGGTGTATGATAATACGCTTGCACATTTGGATTCGCTGGCATAGGGGGTGCAACTGGTTTCCCGTGAGGCTGCGAGTATGCCGGTGCAGGCGTAGGCGGATTTGAAATTGGCGATGCACCGTATTCATGTACCGAGACGTGTGGGTCATACTTTTGCTCATTCTGGCCAGGAGGTGGAAAGTAGCCGTTAAGCGTAGGCTGGGGACTTTGAGGGGACATGGGCGGAACAAAACCACCCTGCTGTGGATTGGGCGGTGGGACAAATCCTCCTTGCATTGGCTGCTGCATCTGCATCGGGGCTTGTTGTGGAGGGAACATGGATTGAGGACGGTTCGCTTGTGCTGCTGCAACAACCTGTGCGTTTGCGGCGAGTTGCTGTTGCTTCTTCTTCTTCTTTAAGAAAAAGATCACTCCAACGATGATGGCGAAGATGACAAAGAGAATCACAATAACGATTCCAACGATAAGACCAATGGCGATCTTCTTGGTTCGTCGTGAGGTGCCGGTGGTACTGCCACTGCCACCGGTGTAACCATTGGTTGGCTGGGTATTACCACCTGTTGTGGTTTCCTTGTACCCGGTAACCGCATTTCCACTGACAGTCGGTAACGACATACTCGTTGTGTCGCCCACATTGTCGGTCGCCCGTTGAAGTACTGTATAGATCGTGTTACTGGAAGTAGATGCGCATCCAAAATCAGCCAGTCCGTCGCTTGGGTAAGTCCAAGTAACGCAGTATGGCTGAAGAGAATTGGTACACTTCCAGATGAAGTTGTTCGATATGCAGTTAGAACCGCAATCGCCAGCTGCGAAGGCCTTGTAGTCGACGCATCGATTCGACCATCCGCAGGTCTGTGTGTCGGAACCCTCACAACAGCCAGCCATGCCAACTCCCAGACTCTTATAAAGCATACATGTTCGTCCAAGGTTGCAGGTTACTGCAGATGCTAGATATCGTTAGCACTTAAGGAGTTAAAGGATGTAATTATTACAACTTACAATAGACACCATCGATCCAGCCACAAGTCTCAGGAAAGAGATTGGCTTGACGTTTTCTTAATTCACTGACAGATGGTCCTTTTGTTGGCATGGGATTTGTTCCATCCATGGCACGCTCTGGGCTTGCAGCTGTTGGCGCTGGCCCTCCAAATGCAATGCCATGGGCTGCAGGTAAGGCAGCTGCCAAGCTGACCAGTATAGTCGACTTCATGGTCCAAATCAAAATGACCAGCGAGTAAGAAGAATTGTAGAAGATGCCTTGGATTAAAGAGAGAAGGCAGGAGAGAACAAAAGATAACAGAAGAAGACGGTATGAAGCGCGCCTGGGGCATGACAACCCTATCGTGGTATTTGAGGAAATTGCTTCCCGCCATTGCGCCCCCTAGCTGAAGACCCAGATACGAATCTAGTACCATGAAGCAGGCATGGCGTTCCAATCATCGATATCAGCCTTCACCGGACCGTTAACGCTTGCACTGACAGAGATGCTGCAACCGCTGCGGCCTCGATGGCTTTGCATCTCGCATTCGACTTCCAGACTCTCGATCGCACGAAGTGCAGAGCTCGAAATCGCAAGCTGAAACTAGGATGCGCATAAGAAAATGCCGAAAAGCGACCGTGCGGTTGAGGTTAGGCTGGGAGCTGAAGAAAGAGGCTTGGTCCTAGCCTATTAGCGTTTGCTTGTGATGCACGGGAAAAGCAATTGTAAACGATGTATTGGTGACTACCCCTGCATCTGCGCCATGTTGCCTGAATTAGAATTCTCTTCATTTCAATTGAGAAAGCTTGGCCTGGCTTGTTGTCATGAACCTCGACAGTCCTGGACAATGTCGTTGCTCAGGTCATTGCTCGTCTTTTGGCCCCCGTTATGATGGTCTTACCGCACCCACAACAACGAAGACCGCGCAGATAAGCCCCACACTTGCTGGAAGCCATTTCGCGATAATCAGCAAGGTATAAGAGGCCTACGAGATCGGAGGAGCTGTTGAAATCCCAGCACCAGTACTTCTAAATGGCGGAAAGGCAGCGATGCCCGTTGCTCCTTTGCTGGTCAAGTCGATTCGATCCTTTCTGGTGTAAAAACTGATCCACGTGAGCGAGGAAGCGAGCGAAACATCGCTCTCATTCGGCTGAAGATCTTTACGGATTGCGCATCATGTTGGCCCTTCGAAGAGTGGCTGATAGCCCTAAGCCCCGCCCGGCGATAAGCTGCCCTTAAGACCGGAGTCCAACACAACGCAATAGTATGCGAAACAGCCCCGAACCACGGCCAAAGTACGAAAAGGGATCGTGGCTGCGCCAAGGTAACCTAGAGATAGTCACGATTAGAGACATTTGCTATATAACGGATACCTGCTTTGTAGAATATCTATGTCTCGTAATATTGCTTCTCTACATGAGTTGATGAAGACGACTTCTGCTGCAACTAGTGACGGCACAAACGCTAGACCAGCGTTTGCAGACTTTCGCAAAGGGTAGGCAACTTATTGTATTTATCAGAAATACAACTAGGCGACCATGATGTGGTATGAAAGAGGATGCGAACACGGTGTGGTTGAGATTCGGACGAAGAATTCAGCCTCGGAAGCTGGATAGGAATTTCCGTCAGCGTAACATTCTCCCCACTAATTTGTCAGCAACTCTCGCCATATAAAGAACGCTCAAGGTGACAATAGTATCATGTTAATCATAGCAATATCAAATTATCATCACCGTGGCGTTCAAACTAAGCTTACGTAAAATGACAAACTTCCAGGTAGGAGTTTCTGTGGGCGGGTTGCTTCCGAAACATGCATTTGATTGACTTGTAGTAGATCAACATCGTATCGGACACAGTGTGCCGTAAGTGCAACTAATTCTGGCTTGTTCAGCCGGCCTCAAAGCAATATCGTCATCTGATAGTGTCGTAGCATGGTGCTATATCGGCAAGAAGCGCCTTGAAAAGGGGATTGCAGCCTACAAGGAGAAGCATCCTGACTCAAACGACACCTTCTCAACAAGCTGGTTTCCCTTCTACCTGAATCCTAATACACGAGAGAGCGCGGATACGCAGAAAGTGTTCGAGGAGAGATTTGGTAAAGAGCGCACAGCGATGTTGCAAGAAAGGATGTTACAAGTTGGCGAGGCTGAGGGCATCAGCTTCAAGTATGGCGGCAAGACCGGCAATACACGCGATTCACATCGGCTTATCCAGCTTGGAAAGATAAAGAGTCCACAAGTGCAGACACGTGTCGTCGAAGAGCTGTTCGCCGCCTATTTCGAGAATGAGAAAGACATCACGAGCCACGAGGTCTTGACTGACTTGGGTGTTAAAGCAGGCCTTAACGAGAAGGAGGTTAAGGAGTGGCTCGAGAGTGGGAAAGGAGGCCCAGAGGTTGACAAAGAAGTGCGGGACGCTGTCGAACAGAACATCAGTGGAGTTCCAAACTTTACACTCAATGGTAAATTCGAGATTGGAGGGGCGCAGGAGCCAGCTGCTTTCGTACAACTATTTGAGCGATTGAAGAGACAAGAGGGCAATCTATAGAAGAAGTATAAGCTCAGATGATAGTATGGGTATTTTGTACTCGCAGGTTCGTTTCGGTTTCCCCTTACAGCCGGATTTGTTCTATCGGCAGCAATCAACCTATTTGTGCTAGAGCTACTACCCTTGACCGTTGATGCTTGGCTGCCCTACAAGCATGCTCAAGATTTTGCCGGAGAATTGTGTATGCAAACCACAATTTACCCCACATTGATGTTCTCCGCTTCGCCAAATACAGAAGGTCGGAACGTTTTCACCCGCTATGATGTCAAGTTATCGACCATTCCAATAATTTTGATCCACAGCTTCGGATCTGGCATATAAAGTCGATGCGTCAAACACGTACCCTTGCTAAGCTCTGCCGAGTTGCGACATCACATTCCGTGTTGCGCAAAATTGTGGCTTTTGGAAAATGAAAATCGCTATTTCACTATTTCTCTCGGTGGCTGTAGGGACTGCTGTGCCACGAGGAGATGCGAAGCTCGACGCAATTGACAAAGATGACTTTGTTTACGTTGATGGGTTGAGGCTTTTTGATTCGAAGGGTTTACACTATCTCACTGGTACCTACCAATCATTCCTTCTTGAATTGCTATCAAACTATTGACATGGATTTGCAGGCATCAACTATTGGGCTTGTATGAATTTGGCGGCAGACGCTTCCTCAGGGGGCGATTACCCCCGCCTAATCACTGAGCTAGATCAAATGGCCGCCAAAGGCATCAACCATCTTCGCATAATGGCGGCATCTGAGGGTGCGCCGACACCGCAACCTTTCAGAATGAACCCACCTCTTCTCGAAGCACCAGGAGAGTACAATGAGAACATTTTCAAAGGCCTGGACGTTTGCCTCGCTGAGATGTCGAAGCGTGGCATGCGGGCTACTATGACGCTGGGGAACGAATGGCAATGGAGTGGAGGCTTTGCGCAATTTGTATCTTGGGCAACAGATGATACCCCAATACCATACCCGGAGTCATGGAATCTCACTGCACCACCTCAGCGCGAGGTTCCTGGCACAGGATGGGGTAATTACACAAGACAGGGTATTGACGCCGCGCCATACAGAGAGTTCACTGCGTTCTCGAACTTGATCTATAATAATAGCCAGGCTGAGGAGTGGTATAAAGATCACATCAAGACAGTAATGAGTCGTCGAAATACAATCACTGGGCGATTGTACACCGAGGATCCAACAATCATGACATGGCAACTGGCAAACGAGCCTCAGGCCTCAGATGAAATTGGCTGGACTGGTCCTTACAACATCTTCCTCAAACCAAATCCGGACGACTTGCTCTTCCCATGGGTTGACCGCATCTCATCGTATATCCGTTCACTGAGCCCGAAGCAGCTCGTTAGCGTTGGTCTCGAGAGCAAGCAGGGCGAATATTATTTCAAGAAAGTCCACAATTTTTCGACTGTAGACTACGCAACGACGCATTGCTGGGTGCAAAATTGGGGCGTCTACGATATGTACAATTCCAGCGAGGCGAATTTAAAGAAAGCGCAGGACTTTGCTCAAGACTTCATGCGAAACTCGAGTCGGTGGGCAGCAGAAATAGGAAAGCCAGTGTTCCTCGAAGAATTTGGCATGGCGAGAGACAACTGGGAGAACAAAGACAAGGAGTATCCCTACCTCAGCAGCGCATCCACCTCTCACAAAGATGCTTACTTCAAGGCAAGTCTTTACTCAACAAATTGTGAAATGCAGCTACTGATATAACATCAGACAATCATTGGAACGGTGATGGATGAGTTTCGAGATGGCGGAGCGTATATAGGTACTTCGCCGTGGGCCTATGGTGGCGTCTATCGCCCTGAGACACAGCATGTGAATGAATTCGGCATGGGTAAGTGACCTTGGTTATATAAAGACTATATGGGAGAACTCCACTAACTTGGCACCTACACCTTTTGCAGTCTGGGCTGGTGACCCACCACATGAAAGTCCGGGATGGTATGACTTGTATGATTCTGACCAGGCGATGGATATTGTTCATACACAGCAGCGAATTATTGCAAAGTGGATTGCAGAGAACGGAAAGAACAGTACAGGCTATTGAGAATAAATAGCAGGCGCTAGTCGCTCCACGTAGTGTTTCAGTACTAGTTGGTCGACCAAGCCAAGCTCACGTAGTCGAACATTGCAACATTTCACGCAATATGCAATACCGTTCAATGTCGTCAAAATAATGCCGAACCGACAGACAGGGATGCAAATGCGACACCGATGAGTTCCGGGTCTGGACTTTAGCATGATTCCCTATCTGGCCTTGTGTTTCAAGGAAATGGGAAGTCGAGAACGCGCATTCAGCCTTCCACAACCATTTGCAGTACAACTCGTTTAACATTACTTGAAGTAGTTTGATTCCTATTAGGTGCCATTACTGCATACGACATAAGGTGCGAGTGCATAAATATCCGCCGAACGCCACGCTATGCATTAAAAACAAACACTAGGCTTGCAGCCTCACCGTGAGTAATGCTCTTCAGCCCTGGAGCCAAGAGCATGCAGTCAGCCAGCCAGCCAGCCACTTTATTTGTTCAGCTGCTGCTCGCGCTTCAGCGCTTCGCGGAACTTGGCTCCTCGGACCAAGATCAGAAGAACTCCTGGGATACAGATGAGGTCAAGGATTCCGAGACCTGTGAAACACCAGCGCAATCCCATGCTATCTATCAACTTAGCGATGATAGCTGCGCAGATAGCGGCAGCAACGTTCCGCATAAATCCTCCGAGTGCTACTAAGCTGGCTGTCTGAGCAGGGTCGCACTCTGTCTGGAAGGAAGTGCTGGTGACGAACACAACAGCAACTCCAACTGCAGCAAGAGCTGATCCAAAGAGGCCGAATGCTGGGTGTGCGCGGCCGTGCACAAACCATCCAAACATGATCTTGCCACCAGCTGCAATGATGAATCCAGGGACTTGGATGGCAATTCTTCGTTCGGGTGAGACTCTGCCATCAGGACTGTTTGCAATTGCCTTCTTTCGCATAGCATCAGACAGACGACCGACGACGATTGAGGCAATGAACATGGCAATACCGGGGCAGAGAAATGCATAGCCGACATATTGGGGCTTCCAACCATAGTTGTTTTTCCAGACTGAGGTAAAGGCAATGTACATACCGTACAAACCAGAGAACTGCAGCGCACCGTTGACCGAGACGATCAGATGAGGCGGGTATTTGAGAAGGTGCATGAATTTGCGAAATGATGGCCTAGGGGCCTTGGGGACCTTTGCATCTGTACACGGCTTTGTGCGAAACTTGGGGATCGAAAACCAGGGTTGGTGTGCAAGCGCGGTACCATTGCCGACCAAGGATCGCAAAGTCTCTGGCATGCAGAAACATATGGCGAAGTACACCGGGAGACTGGCAAGTGAGAGGAAACCGAAGACCCATCTCCACCTTGACACTGTCGCAAATTGGCCGCCAATGACTGGTCCAAGAATAGGACCAAGCTGCGGCCCCATGAGAAACCACGCTAAAGCAGACGCACGATTTGCAGGTTCAGTGATGTCAGCAACTGTGCCTGCTCCAACAGAGAAGACAATGCAAGAGCCGAAAGCCTGGAAGATACGGAGAAAGTATAACAAGGCGATATGCGGCGGGAGAACGGCGAGCAATGTGTTGGAAACGAGAAAACTCCCGAGACCAACCATATACACGGTTTTTCGTCCACCAACATCAGAAGCTGCTGCGCCAAAGAGAGGCTACACCATGTTAGCATTGCGAAAAGCAGTTTGATTTTGGGTGACATACTGCAATAGCGAATACAACCATGTACATCGAGACAGTTCCGTTCACTACAGCTTTTGAAGCTTTGAAGATCTCCTGGAAGAGCGGGAGAGATGGCAGGTAAACCGCTCCGCATAGCGGGCCAAAGAAGCCTGCAGCTGTTACGACAGCAAGAATGAAACGCCTTCGGTTTATTGAGAAAGCCGAATATGGAGGAGGTGGTGGTGGTGCAGGGGCAGCATCGTTGGTTAATGACTGTTCTTCTTCGTCAAGAGGATGTGGTGAAGGATAGTCGTCACTGTCGATGCTTTCACGACACCGATCGTAGTGGTGGGCCTTCTCAAAGTCGACAGGAGAACGCATGGTGAAGGATGATGATATTGTTGTTGTTGTCCACAATGGGGCTTTGGGGTTGAAGTATATGCATGCTTTGCTTCAGCACCGCCCAGTTATCGGAGTGTCCTACGTGCCGACCATGCGCAGCGCCGCACAGGTTAGGACTCTGTTCTAGGCACTGTGTTGTGCTTCCGGCAGCCCTGCAGGATTGGCTCGCTCTCACTCGTCCATCCAGCCCAACCCCTGCGAAGCGATTTATTTTCATCCCGGCTGTGGTCAGCTCCCAAAGGAAAGCTTAGGCAAGCCGTAGTGCGACGCCAAGCGGCCCGCTCTCACCTCAGCCAGCTTGGGGCTTGCCAGCCGTCATCTCCTTTAGGGCTACATTCGGCGAATCCAGCACGGTGTTGGCGATACACAGACCGCTTCTGCACGTGTCTCCATGGATGCAACTCTGGAACATACAATTCGCTGCCGCTGTTGGGAACATTGCCTGCGCATTGTAAATCTCAACACTTGTTGTGACTTGACTGGCGAAGAGGCCACGGCCGCCGTATCTGGATGTGCTATCCTTGACCCTGAAGGAGCCTTTGTTCGCGAAGTTGGGGAGGATCTTGCCCAGAAATCCCCTTGCCCACAATGAAGGTTTGTGCGTGAAACCTTGCACACAGGCGGCCCTTTTGATACAGAGATGTGTGCAAAAAGGGTGTATTGCACTAGCGCCCGCTTGACACCGCCGATCGAGGGTTGAGGAGCTGGGGAAGGCGCCCAAGCGTGAGGCTGAAGGCACTACCCGGGTAGCGCCATACTAGTCTGCCAACTCAAACCTCGCTTCGCCTATCGCTAGTCTCGACTCTGGAAGACGCTTTCTCAATGGTGCCCGCTATTCGAGCTGGTACTATGGTACCTCATGAATATGCCACGAGGAGAAGGTGATTCAGTGTCATATCGAAGGACTAGCCCTTCACATCTCTTCCAAGCTACTGTGTTCGGCCATTCGCTCCCGATACATACGCGCTTCATCACTGTGCGATTGTTGACTTTGATTCATATCAGGTAATAGGACATTGCAGCGGGTTTGGCATTATGGCCAAGATCACTACTGCCAAACCACGGCATGGGACTTGAGTCATCTGCAACAGGCCATCGGCAAGCTGGAGACACGTTCTGGAATTTCTTCGCAAGTCTCTTTGCAAAATGACGGAAATCGCAGCAGTTGCCACACTAGCAGTATAGTTTAAGCTTGTATTCAAGTCGCTAATTTGAACCTCTGTGTCGCAGGGCTGGCGGCGCCGGTCGCATGTTTATGCTCCAAGATAACCACCCACGTCTTAGGATCTATGGGAGCAGTGTCTCTTGGAAGAATTCATTGTCATATAATTCAATGCTAATCGAAAATTCCACGTGTAACTGGCAGATGATCGCATTGCCCAGAAGCCCTGAGTGCACTGAGGCAGATGTATGTAAAATCGGCGGCGCCCATGGCTGATCTTGGGTAATGTTACCCTCTCCACTGGTTACTTGTAAATGCCCTGCCAATCCTACACGCTGTGGCTTGTGTTCCACAGCTGAAGGTGGAATTTCATGACCATTCAAAAAAACTCCACGTAATGCTACAAACGGAAACCTGATTATTAGCTTTCAACCACAAAGTGCAGTCAGCGAATCGCGGCTCGGCCAGCGCGCAAACTTCGAGAAAAGCGCTTCATGCATTAGTCTTAAGGGCTATCACGTTCGAACAGCGGCGCGATCTGGATAGATTGACGGAAAGCCCAGCGCTGCAACTAAAACCTTAATGAGAGGTGCTAGATCACGGTGGAAGTACGATCAGTGCGCGCGCAGGTGACCTTTTTCAGTATGTCTCTTGACGAATGAATGCTTCCCAGTGCTTTATCCAAGATGAAAACATGCTAAGGGAGCAAACTGAACTACTGTTCGTGGTTAATACTGCTATATTCATCTCGCTGCTCGCACAATTGGCTCGAATGAGCTTAGATCCGTGTTCGCGCTTTGCAACGGCCGCTTCCTTAACATGGCCTCTATCATTCTAGCCGTCTAAAACAGTACTGTCATGTCAAGTACTTTTCTCAAACAACACATGCAGATTATCCGCTCAATGATGGACAAGATAGAATGCTAAGAGACCGAGTGGGCTTGCTTTAAGTCATCCTGCACAAATAGCTCCCTTCAGTAGGCATAAAGAAACTGGGTACATGTGAGTTCCAGGCAAGAGGATAAATTACGTCCGTTGCCAGCCTGATCATGGCATGGTATTGCGCAACCGCTTCTCCAAGGCGCCTTATCCCGAGATTGTGCTATCTGACAATCCCCACTTTCGGTCGCATTTACATCATTTGAGCCTCATATCCTCATACGATGTGCTTGCAACATCCCGCCTTCGCGGCCCCCCTTGTTTTTTTTGCTCTGCCTTGTTGTAGTTGTGGGTTGAGCAGATATATACAATGCATCTCCAAAAGACGCTCACTGGGCCATGATTGCACATTAAAGTACACATTATACCTTTGTTACAGGCGTAATAATTAGGCGTGCAGTCATCTCCCACCCCTGTGCTTACTGTATTCCCAGCTGTGCCGCATCTTCGCACCGCCGCATCCTTCCTTGGCCCCCCACCAAAAATATCCTGGTCACACCCTGGTCGACATTGTCGTATCTGATCCTGAATGCAATGCCTGACCCGGGAAGGAAAAATTCTACATCCTCTCTTAATTTCTCGTTCGAGTCAGATTTTTCTTTTCGTACTGTTGGTGTTGGATGTGGTCCACTGTGGGTCAACTTCTTCTGCAAAAGCTGAGCTCTTGATGACTAGGGGTTCGGAGAATTTTGCAGGCAAGAGATGGTGAATTCTTAAGTATCATTCCTCTACACTTCAAGCATAAATGTGTACATGACATGCAGGTACCTGCGCAAGCGAGCGGTAATGATACGTGCAGTCTTTGATGCAGGTTATGCGGCTTCGGCGAATACTTGATCAGGGCTACCGGAACAGGCGAAGTACAACACATTTGAACTGGTGTTGGCGAGGCATTAATATATAATGCTGCGCTCAACAAGATTACAGATCGTTGGGACAGTTGTACCATGGACTCGGAATTGTTGGAGATCAAATTTAATATATATTCAATTTGTGCTGCCTCCCAACATCCATAAAACGAGCAAATGCGCGATTGGTATATCCTTGAGCAACTGGCCTTTTCTATTCTGTCATCCTTGTTGGGTTTTGGGCATTATCGGGCCATCCCGAACGCCTTCGCTATGCAAACGTCGTGAAACCATTACATCCATCAATCAGTCTTTGCTTTCTCCCCACGGAGTTTCGTGCCTGAACTCCGTTACCCGATCTATGGCGCCTTCTCCGAGACAGCATTAATCGACTCAAATTTGATCTTCAAGCCTCGGGGGTACAGTGGACCGGCTGGCGTCATACGTCCATCCCACTTCTCATCAACTTTCCACTTGCATCCTCGCACCAACTCTACAAGGGTGATGCGCAGTTGCTGCATCGCAAACTTCTGACCCAGACATGCTCGCTTTCCACCATGGAAACTAATGAACGTCGCTTTGGAGTTTGCTCGGCGGTACAAGTGGTTAATCTCCTCATTTGTAGTACCCCAGCGAGAGGGCTTGAAGTCCTCAGCATCGGCTCCCCAAAACTCGACATCGCGGTTGGTGGAATATGCATTGTAGCCTAGGTATACACCCCCAGGGACGGGTATTTTGTTTCCAAGCACAATCGGTGCTGTCGTGCAGCGATTGATGAGTTGTGAGATCGGCGGGAACATGCGTAGACTTTCATACAAGACTGCGGTAAGGAGGGGTAGATCGTGAAGGTCAGAGTAGTCCGGCTCGTAGCCAGCGGGGGCATTGGCAGGGAACAGCATATCAATCTCTTTGCGAACGGCATCCTGAACGTCGGTGTGGGATCCGAGAAGATACAGCAGTGACATGAGCGCAATCTGGGGATTCTCGTGACCTGCAAGGAAAGTGCTGACGAGATTGTCATCAAGGTCCTTGTCTGTGAGTATGCCCTCACGATGCGAGCCGAGCAATCTGCAAGCAACATTGCTCCTGTCGTTCTCGTTGCAGACGTGGTGGGTGTGTCCGTTGGTGATGGAGGTGCGCAATGTGTCGCGGAACTGCCTGTTAAGCATACGTCCGAGTTTCCGGACCTTCAATGGCAGATGATCGAGGAATGGAAAGTTCATGAAGATCGGCTTGAAGATGATGGGCTTAATCTTCATTTGGATCGTGTGCAGTGGGGCATCCACGCGCTGCATTGTCTCGAAGCTCGATTCGTACAAGACCTCGGAGAGATTGGCGAGGGCATAGCGATGGAGCTGGGTGTAGATTGGGATTGCATTACCACCAGCCTTCTTTGAGTCACCCAAGAACATGTCTCTCAGGATTCTGGAGTTCTTCCAGATTTGCTCCGAGTCGTGGTCAGCCTGCAGACCTGGCTTGATGACACCGTGGTACAGCTTCCACTTTTCGCCATGGGCGCTGATGATGTTCTCACCCGTGTATTCAGCGAGGACACTGTGGGGGATCTTGATGTTGTTTCCAGACTTTGCGTAGATGTCCTCATGCTTGAGGATCTCTGCAACATACGACGGCTTGGTGACGAGGATATTCCATTGTCCGCCAAAGAAGAGTTTCACTGCGCCATACTTTGCGAGAGGCTCCTTCAGGTATTGGCGGTAGAGCTCGGCTTGATCGACGTCCTTGAAGAGGGGCAAAAGACCGTAGTAGAATGGAATTGTGGGAATGTTTTTTGGAAAGTTGCGGGGCGGTGTGAAGAGGGCAATGAAGAAGGAGACGACGGCGAAGAAAGTCGCAAAGACGGCCACAAACACCAAGGAAAGGTAGGAAACCATGATGCTGGACTGGTGTCGATTTCACGGTCGGCGGGAGAAGATGCACTGGGTGAGCATATATGAAACTGGCGAGCAGCGATAGGAGCATCTCAGCCCTACATTGGAGGCGGTGCCTCCACCCAAGCTGAGGGCGGAAGCGAAATGGCTGGCGCAAACACCACGGCCCACCCCTGTGGGACTGGCAGCCTCATGCACGCTACATTTAGACAATAGAGAGGATTTCGAGGATGCGGACGGTAATGTTTGGGCTGTGGTAAGAAGCTTGGCTGTCTCGACCAGTGGTGCGGCGCGGCTAGCAGGGCGACGGGACCTCCGACCCAGATTGTGCATGCCAAGGAGTGCACACCGTGGTCAGACAGCCTCTCGCTGAGCCAGCTAGGCGACGGCTCTGCCACCACCGCCCAGCTGACAGTCACTGCAGCACTGTGGCTCGCTGAATCCCCATAACAAGCCGTCTGTGCCAGACCGCTTACTCTGGAAGCGCCCGTTTCCTCTTCTAGACCCCCTGCCCTTGCTGCGGCTTGCCAAGCGTCACCTTCAGGCGCACAGCAGCATTGCACTTTTCCCAGTCAAGGAGCAAAACATCGAGAACCACCCGCACCGCCGCCCGACACGTTGAGCACTGCAGACCAATCCTGGTATCTGACGGGGTCGTAGCGAGATGAATGCCGCTGCAATTAGCCATGCTAGTCGGTGTACGGCCAGGGCGAAATGTGGCTGCCCATGGTCCATCCGCAGCTGGCTGGATTGCACGCCGCACTGACCGCGACGAGAAATAGCCTTTGCGATGCTGGAGACGGACGCGTTAAGTCTCTTTCATATATTAGAGGCCGACGTGTTGATCATGCAACCATCATTCAGCCCTTACCATCGCTCAACCTCCTCAGCCTTTTAGACTTCGTCTCGTCTACTCCTGTTTCCTTTGTCTCTCTTGTAGCATCTTTCCTTTTCAGCGGATACCCCAAACTTTTTCATTAATCCTTCACAATGCCTCCTCTAAACAAGGCCCTTTCCACCTACCACTGCATCCAGGGCATGTACTGGAGGAATTCCTCCGGTGAACTCCTGGCTGTTGAGGGTAGCAACTCAAAGTCTATCCCAGAAGCATGGACACAACTTAAAGATATTGTTTGCTCTACCGAGGGAACATGGACACAGCTCCAGCTCCCATCCGGCAAGACCATCAAGTCACTTCCCATCACAGCCGATGTTCCAGCTCTGCTCAACATCCGCTCAAATTTCCCCCCTTCATATCAGCAAGAAGCAATCAACACACAGGTTTCCGAAATCGAGCAAGACAATGGCCTCTTCTTGGGCATGATTACATCGCGGCCAAAGTCGGTCAAGCTTGATGGCTTCAGCATCTGGGCAGAGCGCTTTATTCTCCTCGAGACCGAGTTCCAGCCCTTTGCCCATATTTCAGCCTCGTCCACACCTTGGGCAGCCAAGCACCGAGAGACATGCGCGGCCATCGCCGATATCTTCGAGCGCAGGCTTAAGAACGTATCCAAGGATGATCAGTGGGATGTTTGCGGCAAGGAGGCTTTCTTGAACCGCGTCTATGGCTACGTGGACAAGAACCTCCCAATTCAATGTGCTTTGCCTGCCTTCCCGTGCAAGTCCCCCAACCCCAACAAGGTCGGCGGCATCATGCCCGATCTTGCGGAGCACATTGCCATGGATGTTCTCCACGACTTTATCAAAGAAGTGAACACCATCTATGAGCCTGGTGCGACAATGTGGGTCATCAACGATGGCCACGTCTTCTCTGATTGCAGTAAGCACGAGTCCCTCGATCACACCTGAATTCGAGACTAACTAGGAGCAGTTGGCGTTGACGATGAGATGATTGACACATACGATGCCTGCATGGCCGCAATCTTCCAAGAGCGATACCCCGAGGAAGTCGGACCTGTCCCAACCATAAAGTTCAAGGGCCTCAAGAACATCTTCGCGGCCGACTCCGACGGCTTCCAGGGCCTGCAAAAATTGCTCCTCAACTCGCACAAGATGCCACATCCCGTCAAGACTAAGCTTACTGGCGAGGCCGAGCTGTGCAGGAAGCTCATGTTGGGTATTGGTGGACCAGATCGCGCCTACATCCGCCAATTGATCACCGAGCAGGAGCCCGATGCACTTGGCCTGTACCGTGGCCAGACACGCTTCATGCTTGAGGATCTTGCCGATATCCCCTCGGTTAAGTCCCTCAGCGGCAAGCAGAAGAAGAAGACAGCTGCTCTTGTGGCCGAGGAGATGATGTCCCGCAACCAAGCATACTCCAACTTGACGGAGCTGCTCCTTCCCAACTATGTGCGCCTATCTATCCACGCACACAACAACGCCGGCCCCAAGTTTGCTGTTCGCCTGTTGCCCGCCAACAAGGTCCGCGCCATTGACAGCCTTGAAACTCGTTTGGAACCCAACCCAGTCTACGAGTTCCAGCTCCCGACCCCGTGGCACAATTCCATGATCAAGGTCGAAGGCGACGAGTTCATGTACCTGGCCCGTGCCCAAATTGCCAGGAAAGCCCTGGAGAGCCCAGATTTCAGCGGCTCCTGGGTTGATGGTCCAGATGGTTCATACTTCAGCTTGAAGCGCAAGTCGGCTGGTACGGCTGATGCCACAGTTCCCGCTGTTGTTACTTCCACAACTGCCACTGAGAAGGTTAGCATCTTCAACCAGAACAAGAAGAGCACCATCGTCATCGTCTCTCCTATTGGAGAAAAGAAGAAGCCCATCATCATCTGCTCACCCGTCGTCGGCAAGAACAAGCCAATCATCGTTACTTCTCCCACAGTGGAGGGACAGAGGCCCATTGTCATCTGCTCACCGGTTGGCCGCAAGCAGGCCATGTTCTCCCCCATTGCAGACAAGGTCCGCTCTCCCATCGGCTCTCCTATTGTGCGCACCAAGACCTCCGTCGTTGCGTGCGATCTTTCTAGCGAGAAGGGCGCTACCGTCACAGTCTCCCCTGTTGGCCCGAGTCCGCTCAGGCGCCAGGACACGCACTTTGTCCAATCTGGAGAGAAGAACAAGATGCGCAGACTCCTCCCAGTCATCTCCATGCTTCGTTCGATTCGCTCCCAGTCTTAAGCATTGGTCGGTATTACTTGGCAAAATTTTGGGTCGGTCTAGTCCATTGCTGTGTTTTCTTTCAGCAAGAGTAGTATAACTCATGAGAGACGGCAAAATTACATATATAACTATAATAAGGCTTGCATTTTGGCGTTTGAATAGTTGCGCATGCGTGCGTTTAAATGGAGTTGGGCAACCAGACTGTAGGTCGCGCGTAGCGACATCGATTATTGAATCATAGCTTATACCATTCTCGTTGCTCTCAATACACATCATTCAGAATACAATGCAAGCATCGGGTTCGAAGAAAGTGTATTTGTGATGTTCTGCAATTCTGCCTTTAGCCTCATCCCCACCAGTCGCCCAGCCCTTTTTCGCATCACGCAGAAACGTGCGCAATCTAACGCAACCATCCACGAATGCCTGGAGTGTATTCTTGCGGCTCTTTAGAGCCAAGGTTTGACAGCAGTCCTTGGTCCACTTCTTCTGATTGCTCGATGCCGTTCCAAGTAAAGTGCGATCCCGGCCAGCAGTGCCTGATCCTGCTACAATTTGCGATTAATATGAAGATCGCAGGAAAACGTCTCATGACTCGGTCGCGCGACAGCAAGTGCTCTGATGTATATTATGCATCGGTAGCTCAGAATTCCTCGTTTGCGCTGCTCTCCTGGTTCAATTCTTTCGCTTTCGCTATCATTTCACAGCATCATCATGGGCTTCTTGCAGGTCGTGTGGCGCGTGGCATGTCTGCTCACTCTTTTCCCAAGCCAAGTCGCAGCTGGTAGGTATGCAAATGGTCAGCTTGTCGCGACCAGAACAGAATTACGCTTACCTTGATTAGCGGTTAATACCACAGGCACATTGACCTATGGCATTGTCTTGTTCCGCATGTTCGATGTCCTCGACGTCCACGGACCTGTCGAAGTACTGCAATTCGTCAGTGCGGCGTACAAGACAAACATTGTCTTCATCGCCGAGACTATGGACCCAGTTACTACGCGTCCACAAGCGGCATCGATGAATCCTCTAAACTCCTCCGTATATCCACTTCTACCACCAACGCATACCTTTGAGACGGCACCCGAATTGGACGTCCTAATCCTTCCCGGCGGGCCAGGATGGCGCAATCCAAACTTGAACCGTACGCTTGAATATATTCGCAAAACAGCTCCAAAGGTCAAGCACATCATTACAATTTGCACAGGGTCGGCCCTGGCTGCCAGAGCAGGCATCTTGAACGGCAGGAAGGCGACTGCAAACAAGTCATCATGGCCGACCACAGTTGCGGCCAATCTAAACACGACATGGATTCCATCTGCACGTTGGGTCGAAGACTATTCCGCATCACCGCCCATTTGGAGCTCATCGGGAGTGACGGCTGGTATCGATCTCATGCTGCATTGGGTTGAGCAGATGTATAATGCGCAGAATGCAACGCAGATTGCCAAATACATGGAACATGTAAGAATTAGGGATCCGAGCTTCGACCCCTTTGCAAGGAACGAGACTGTGCTCTGATAATGATGGGCTCGGTGGTACATGAAGCAATTTAGCCAATGCAAGAAAAAAACATCATTCTGCATCACTTCGAGTTAGCTTCGAGGATGGCACAGCGTACAATTGAGGGGAGCCAGTCATGATCGGGACAGCACCAGGTTGCTTTTGATCAGGATGTCCAATGCGTGTAATACGAGTGACTTCATAAACTGCCCATAAGCGTCACTTTCGCGCGGCGTCAGCATCGATGACGGTTGAAGGCGTACAACACTCAATAGTAGCTTCACATATACCTTCAGTGCACTCCGATCTGACGTTGCCCTGAACGGCCCAGTCTGTGATACACACTCGTGTACTTTGTACACGCCCATGCAAACCCTGCGACAGTTCCCACACCACCAACACGAACAGAACCCTGCCGTGCATCCACCTGTCAGGGCCATCTGCTCGGGTCGTCAAAGAACCAACCTTGTGCCCCCGATCGCAATATAAACTGCTGTACCGCACGTTGCTGCAATCTACTCTGCCCTGCAAGCGCAGCCCCAACAGATGCACCATAGGCGGCCCGTTCCAACGCGGCTCGGCGACTTCCTAAAGAGCTTCGCGACGATCTCCCTGATTGTGATGGGGCCTGTTAGGAGCCAACGGATGGGAAAGTGGTGAGCGATGTGTTGCTCGACAATCTGCACGCCTGTGGCGTTGAAACGAGCGCAAAAGCTCTCTCTGAGCGGGCAGCCTAAACCCGATTAGGCAAAGTGTCCAGTGGGTCGAGTTGCTTGATAGAGGCCCTGACCCTTCGTTCCAAGACCACCAACCTTCCTTTCTGCGATGCTTGTGCCTCATACATGCAGCATTAGGCTTTGTACGGTGCCTGTGAATGGGGCGGGAATACGATGTGGTGAGATAGTCACACGCTTGGAGCATGATTGGGGAGTCTTGGAGTCTGTGGTACCCCTGCTAGTGTGCGTGCCGTGGATGTGTGAGAGAGTTTGCGGCCTATCGCTGGGTTGTTGCTTCGAGAACAGAGCTCAAAAGGCAGGACAGCCCCAGTTCAAACAAGTTTGTTTTCTCTTGTTTCGACACCTCTTCATTGAGAGCTTCAAACCCACCAGCAAGATAGCCAGCAACACTTTGTCTCCTCCAAAAGCAGACAGCCTTGCCTGGTTGCCACTGCCACCTTCACTCGATAGAGACTATCATCACTTCTTCCAGCTACAATTTGCTCAAAACTTGCTCTCCTATCCTGGCCCAAAAAAAACTTTATAGCTTTGGTGCCTCGACTTAGCTCCAGCTCTTCTTTGCCTCCCTCCACTTTACCCATCACCTCTCAAACATCTAGCCCACAGACAGCAACCATGGACCACTCAAACATGGCTATGAGCTCTGCAAGCATGGCTATGTCGGGCATGTCACCTACTGGAACAGCTATGGCTCCAATGGCCAGCTCGACCAAAGCGGCTGGCGGTATGGGTGGTATGAGCATGGGCGGTTCCTGCAAGATTAGCGTAGGTTTTATCTACTTCAAGTCAAACTAGTAGCTTCAACTAACGCTCGTGATAGATGTTGTGGAACTGGTACACGGTTGACTCTTGTAAGTAATCAGTGTTACTATCCGTTCTCCTTCCATTTCTTCGCAGACTGAGAGAGTCTGGTGCTGCTCAAAGCATGACACCAGTTGCTGTCATATTTGTTAGGCTTGATCGTATCAGATCCAAGTTAGCATGCATTGGTAGCAGCCTGTCTCTTGAGATGTCGGCTTCGTACAACTTCACTCACGACTTGACATCTACACTGTCCTTCCGAGTTCGTAGTCACTGATGAATCTAGGCTTTATCGCTCGCTCATGGCGCATCACCTCTAAGGGTATGTTCGCCGGTAGCTGTATCGGCGTAATCCTGCTCGTTATCCTCCTCGAATTTCTTCGCCGCGCTGGTAAAGAGTACGATCGCTACATCGTCGCACAACACACCAAGTCGCTCGCCCCTGCTGGTATCACGGCCGCCTCCTCCGCGTCTTCCGACAACGGTACCTCTAAGCTGCCTGCATCCAGCTCTGCAGCCGCCTGTGTACCCGTCGCTCCCTCGAAATTCCGACCCAGCATCCTCCAGCAAGCTATCCGTGCTCTGCTCCACATGTGCCAGTTCGCGATCGCCTACTTTGTCATGCTCCTGGCTATGTACTACAACGGATATATCATCATCTGCATTTTCATTGGCGCATATCTTGGATACTTCATCTTTGGCTGGGAGAGCTTCAATGTGGGTCAGGGTGGCAGGGATCGCATGCAGGAGAACGTGACTGTGTGCTGTGGTTGACAAACGGCTCCAGTGGCCGACTTGGAAGTTGCTGTGTATGTCTCAGATTCGAGCAGGAATGATATGACCTCTCTAAGAGAATGAAAAATGGGTGAAGTTGCAGTATGCTCACGGCGGTAATAGGACGAGATACATATATACCCCTCAGCTAATGAATGATCCACAATCTTAATGAGCATCGATTTCAAGCCAAGAGTGTCAACGCTCACGGCACACGTTCTAGTTCTGAGATACTGCAGTGCATTTCACGAATCATGTAGTGTGGGAATGGCACAAACGATGTATAATGATCGATTCTGGTATCATATGCCGTCCAAAACCCCCCTCATCCCCTATCAACGCCCGTGGTCAATCATCCATCAAACTATTTCTCCCAAGAAATGCCATCGCAATCATCAAGTCATCTGCAATGCATCAGTGTCTAGTCCATCGGTTATAAACGATGCGTCGTCACTCACCATGCGCACAGCGTCAAGCACATCCACTAGTATAAGAGGACGAACTTATTTGCCCTGCGAGACTGTTAGTACAAGCGTAAAGCCGAGTGAGGCCGAGGCAACTTACGGGGCAGCCATCGCAGCCGCAAGTGTCACCGCAAGTGCAAGCACCGGCAGCACAGCCACAGTTACCCTTCATGTTGATGGTAGTGTTGGTTGGGTTGGGTTGAAGTTGGTTGGAAATGGTTGTTGTAGTAGGCAAGTGGTTGATCGAGTGAGATAGTGTGATGAAGAAGGGAGAGTAGGAGAGAAAGGAAAGAGGTTCTTATATGGCCCGTCTCCCGCGGTCCGTTCTTGCGCGACTTGTGCGGAGGACCAGTCGGTGGCGGCAAACCGCACAAGTGCCTCAGCACTTGCAGCTGGGGCAAAAATCCCACACACCCAGTAGAAGCATGATCGACTGATATGACAGCAGCCTCTTAGTGACTGGTGCCCCCAGTCTCAGCATTCCCCCGTTTGCATTCTCCCGCTTAGTCACTGCTCGCCGTGTCATTGGCCCGGTTGCTATCTGCGCACTTTGTGCGGTTTGGCAAGGGTGGGGAATGCGATACTTGTGCGGTGGTCTGCCAGGTTCTAGTTTCTTTCTGGAAAAGCTCGTGACTCGGTTGGATTGGGTTAAGAAAAGTGGGTTGAGTGTTTTGTGCGGGTGGTCGCCAAGTTGAGCGATAGCTCCGGAACCATGGTACATGGGACCATTGAAAGACTTGTCCTTCGTCATTAGCGGCCATCTCCGCGCTTAAAGTGCGGAGAAAGTATCGACCTGGGAAAAAGCATTGGGGGAAGGTTGTGAGTCCCAGGCAAGTGGAAATCTGGTAGACTAGGTATCAGGATGAAACACCGGATATCACCAAAGTCAACACGCAACTGGATAGCACTGTATAGGAAAACCTAAAAGATGAACTTTGCTGTCTTTCTTGGCCTGTTTGGTGCTGGAAATATACACCGTCTCCTCGTCGATTCGCAGCACCATGTCATTGACGTAAATCAGTCTCTATATCAGAACTCTATCATCCAGAACAACATTTATCCGAGAGTGTATGCAGACACGAGGTAGAACAAGACTCTTTTCTTTTTTATTCGCAGCGGCACCAAGCAATGAAGCGTTGACTGAGGCTTTGGAAAGAAGCCTTGAAAGTAGCATTTCAAGTTGTGAATCCAGTTGACTTCTTGCCTATCAGCTGTGGATGAAACCGTGAATGACGAGAAATCGAACAACGGAACTATAGTTACTCCTGTCAGCAAGTCTTGTATTGTCGATATCCGCGAGTGTTAAGCTGCTATCCGTTCAGGCTATAAGAGAAGCTGCAGAGAGACAAGATTCGGTTAGCCTTTGGCTTTTTTAGTCATTTCCGAATGTAATGTATTAACCCTTGCATTCCCAAACTTAAGCAGTGACTTACCTCACGTGCAATCTCTACTGAACCCCATCCAGAGACATAGGCACAAATAATGGTGAGATGTTTGGATTGGTCCTGACAGAATCTCCAAGGATGTGTTTTGCAGGTAACAAATTGTCGCTTACGGTGGTGAATAGAGTACCGTTCTCTCAGAACGGACCAGGTCCGAAATGGAACCAACCATCCAGACACGGCGAGGGAATCCTGTCCACTGGGATTAGAGCTGAAGCTTTCTTTTGGTCCACGGCTTCGAATAGCTCACCTCGAGGTCAGCTATGCAGCCCACAACTCTAGCGGTGACCTAGCGAATGCATCCACTATGTTGGGATTTATAACCTTCAAGAAGGCCAACCCGAAAGTTGAGCCTTGGATGTATCAGACAACTCCAGAGAGGAACTGTCTACCACGACAGATTCTCAGCTAACCCGGGAAAGCGGGTAGGTTCCAATCCCGGATGCCAGTCAGGGCCATTGATCAACCTAAGGAACAAGACATGGAAATATATCTACCAGTGGCCATGCCTGTCTTCGCAACGGGCTAATCTCCTTCGGCATAATATCATTGTGGAGTGTTTTGCTTTCTATTACCAATGGATCTTGGCGGAGAAAACCTCCATTTCTGGACTGCCATAATGCTTGACTGGCTTTGTTTTCGACCAATCATGGAAAGATTCTCACTACCACAGAATTCGGTAAATGGTCCAGTCTCCTACCAACAATCAATGCCATTATCACAGCGCATAGATTGCGTTCAGCAGCTTTTCAAGCTGACTCCAAGGCGGACAGTGTCTGAGGATCGACAGAATCATGGTCGCGAAAGCCTGTATCTAATCCCTCCTTGGGACGATAGCAGCATGGATCGATCAACTCTAGAATGTTTCTCAAGAGCAAAAAAGTTGACAAGGCTCAATAAGAAATGGAAAACCACGTGCTGGAGTTTGTGTGGATTGGAAAGGCAATCCGGATATATGGGTTACGTAAAGGACGTGAAGGGTGGGGTGGTCAAAAGGTCGGTGTTTGCACATCTGACCTACGCCACTTGTCTGTTGCGGGATAATACAATGTAGAAATATAGATGTGCGGTTGAGAGGGGAGGCATACACGTCTTGTATTCTGCTGGACTGCCAGGCCTCAAAATAACTCTATTTCGTAGTGATGTAAACACTTTTTGGGGTCCGTTAGAACTCATTGCTTCCCCTCATAATCCCTCTTCCAGACGGCTCTGAAGTTCTCCTTGTCCACGGCAAACTCCTCAAGGAAGTCTCGCTCCAAGTCATGAGTTCGCCGTCCCAAGAGCACCAGGCTGTGTAGAGGCTTGCCCAAGTCAGCGTCGCAGAGCTGTGCTAGCGTGCCCGCAACAATCTTTTCATCCTCTGCACCAACCCTTGCAACACCGACGGCCAGACTGTCCCTTGTATACACGCCCTCCTTCTTGACATCCTCCTCAATCTCCAGCATCTGCTGCGCACACTGTGCGACTGTCATGTACCGTGGTGGTTCATAGATTTTGCGTCCCCGTGCCATGTTCTCCAGGCTTTGCTCTTTAACCTTGATGTCAAGAAGAACAAGGGTGTGTAAGCCAATGGAGACGTTCTCCTTGATGCGGTCGTAGAATGAAGCAGGCTTCCAGTTATCCAGGAAGAAGACCATAGATACTGTTTGTCCGAAGTTGTACAGTTGCAGCCCGGTCGTGCCGATTGAGGTCAGGATGCTGGCATTGGGAACAGAACGGGTGGGTATGGAAAGTTCGCGAGCGCGGAGGACAAGATCGGTGTGTGTTGTCGCTCTACATCGTTGTTAGAGTATTTCAAAAAGCATAGAAGAGTGTGCATACCCAAATGGATCGCCCACTACGAGGAATGCAACGTCCACCTTGTCAGCGTCTTTGAGGATGTCGTCGCTCGAGGATTCGACCATTTCACGATCGGCTATGATGACGGATCGACCATAGAAGGCTTCCTACTATCGTGATAATTAGCATCTCTAACCAATGTCCGCTGTCTGACGCCTCCACTCACAAGCACATCCTTCTCCACGAGAAGAACCGCCGTGTATGCCTCGAGGTAGACGCGCTCCGCCTTCTTTACAATCTCCAGTCCTTTGACCGTAATATCCTTCTCGTCCGCGAGACCAAGGCCCACGAGGTACAGCATGTTTGCCGTGTATTTGGCGCGACCGGCGTTGTTGTGACTGTCGTGGTGGGGGATGCCGTGGAAATTCTGACAATTTTGGCGGGGCTGTTTGGGTAGGGCTGAGCCAAGCGTCTCAAGCCAGGCACCGTCTGGAATCGCGCTAGTGAGCCGCCAGCCACGGCATCTCATTCACCTTCACCGCACGTCTTAGCAGAGTCTCTGGCCTTCCCTTTCTTTTACCCGCGAACATTGCACAAGCACTACAGTGAACACCTTTCTGTGGACCCAAAGGCGCATCGTCGTACGAGGAGGGCACTATGACGGACAAAGACAAGATGGCCAAATACCGGACGGAGATCCAGCAGGTCAGTCGCTCTTACGCTTGAATCACTTCTATTTCGTCCTCTCTTCTCTTTTCGGCCCCAGTATGTTAAAGGGATGGATGCCATTGAACCGGCTTCCCGAATGTCTATTCTCTCGTCCCGCCACGGCCCGACCTCAGGGTCTACTTCCTGTTCGGGAGGCCACCTGCATATGCAAAAGCACTTCAAGATGCGATCAATCGTTTTCGACCATAGTCATGTTCTTTCTGTCCTGTCAGAAGACTCCATCTTTTTGTTCTCTTTTGCTCCTCTCTGATCCTGTTTCTCATGGTCTAATTTCACATTCACCTCCGTCTCATCTTCTCCCTATACAAATATCTGCAATGGGGCTTCGCCTAGCTTTCCCCAAAATGCCCACTACTTGCTTTGCCTTACTTGTTTGAATCCCTGGAATACCACGCATTGTTCCAAAGCTGTTTGCCTGTGGCGGCCGTACAACCATGGCGTCTTCGGCCCCACTGTCACCACCCCATTCCCGCCCTTCATCGCCAGAACCGTTGTTACCTTTCGACATTGGATTGCTACTCACACTTCCACAGATGATGTTTGTGTCGGGTGAAACAGGCGAGCCATCACCAGAAACCACGACACTCATCGAATCCATTGTGCAAGACCAGGTACAGCATATGCTCCGCGAATGCACAGCGCTGGCTACCCGTCGAGGTAGTAAATCTATATCCACAGACGACCTCTTTATGCTCATTCGACACGACCGTGCCAAAATCTCCCGGTTACGGCATTTCTTACAATGGAAAGATGTACGCCGCTCTGTTAAGGATTCTGACGACAAAGGTGGTGATGCAGGCGCCGATGTAGGAGCTGGTGACGCAGACATAGCAGCCGGCGTTGTGGGCGCAGGCTCAGGTCCATCAGGTGGCCCCGACGCCGGCAAGAAAGCAAAGCGCGCAAAGGTCGATCTCGTCTGGGATGTACACTCCTTCTTCTCTGAATTCCCACCCATAAAGGACGACGTTGAGGACGAGGAAGAAGAGGAGATGAACTATGCAACCCTGCAGAGACTGAAAAACGCAGATGAACGCACCAAGAACATGACGCGAGAGGAATACGTCCATTGGTCCGACTGCCGCCAAGCCTCATTCACCTACCGCAAAGGCAAGCGCTTCAAAGAATGGGCTGGCTTTGGGCTCATCACCGATTCCAAGCCCTCAGACGACATCATCGATATCCTCGGCTTTCTGACCTTTGAGATTGTGCAAACCCTCACTGAAGAGGCGCTCAAGGTCAAAGACGCAGAGGACTTGTACAAGAAGAACCATGGCGGAGAGCAGAACGTCCTCAAGAGGAAGAGGGAGAGGGGTCTCTTTGATCCGCCCGAGGAAGCGAGGGAGCCCGTGCAGCCGGGACACGTACAGGAGGGCTATCGCAGGTTGCAGAGAGGAGGCAACAAACAACGCGCCATGCTGAATTTCACCCGGAATGTACACAGGGCTGCTCTGAAGCTGGTGAGTAGAAACCACTTCGGCGAATGGAATGTGTGCGTGCTGACCAGACATGAAGATCTAGGATACGATGCTGACACTGGAGGGGAGTTGCCAATGGCGTTTACGGATTTTCGATACCCATGGAGCGATGGTGTGCAGGGGTTTGGCGCTTTCATCTTTCTACATGTGACATATACAGTGACAATTGACATCGCTGCTGATTCCCACTTGGTTGATCGACAAGGATTTTTTTGGCAACATCCTCACTCACGGGAGACACTTCAATAGACAGGTATGAAATCAGACCAACTCCAAGATTGACCACTCATTTCTACTGTATCGATGCATTCCATGTCATATTTTGTAGACATTCATACCTCGAAATGTTCAGAGGGGAGGCAGCCTTATCGGTCGAGTATGCATGGAGTGAAGAGTCTTTCACAGACGTACATGAAACATGACCGCATATGCCCAGATAGAAAGGAGATTGACGCCCTCCTTTAACCTTGAAAAGACCCACGCCAGACGTTCGTCATGCCATCCATTCTCTACTCCTCGTCGCCCAACTGCGCAGCACGCTTCTGCTGCACACGTTCCTGCCTCCTCTCCCTCGCGGCCTTGGTCTTCGCGCGCTTGGCATCCATCTCCTCCTTGATGAGCCTCTCACGTGCCTTCTCGGCCTTGGCCTTGTGAATCTGCAAAATGCGTCAGTTGCAAGTTCGAGCGGGGTTGACACTAGTCATGATGTCATGGCCAAACATACGTGTTCAACGAGAGCACGCTTGTGCTTGAAGGTGTTACCCTTGGAGAGATGGTACAGCTCGTGGTAGAGATGTTTGTCGATCTTGCCGGCGGCACGGTACTTGACGAGTAAACGGCGGAGGACTCGGAGGCGGCGCATCCAGAGGACCTGGCTGTAGACACCCGCATCAGCATAAAACCCTATGGATATTTTCACCACACAAGCTTGTGGTTTCTTCCCCACGTTCATTGTGTTGATGATGTCGTGATAGCGTACCTTGGCATACGGGAGTCGGCAGTACCCTTCCTCTTACCGAAACCACGGTGTCGGCCAATTCGTCGCGCGGCGGTCAGCTCTCGGGCACGGGCACGCGAGTGCATGGTGACGGGCTTGCGGATGATGAGGCCATCCTGAACGAGCTTGCGGATGGTCTGGCGGGAGTTGGCGTTGGCGATTTCGCTGGTCTCGTTGGGGTCAAGCCAGATCTTGCGCTTTCCGCAGCCGACCACGGAGGCCGCGAGGCGCTTCTGCGTGCGGAGATTGACCCTATCAAACAAAAATTGTCAGCATTCTGATCACAATGAGAGGTGTGGGCGGCGAGAGTGATATCGGGCAAAGAGGGGTTCGCCACGTCTCATGTCGCTATTGAGCGTGATGGCGAGTCGGAGAGGTGATTGGAGGTGCGGCATTGCTCGTCGATGAAGTGCTGGAGAAGATGCAACCGGTATTTCTTACATTTTCGATGTTGTTGTCGTCCGTGGTCGTGGGTGGTTGTTGGCGTGACTTGACGAGTGTTGAAAATCCGAAGGTGCAGGTGCGATTCTAAGCGACCGGCCAAGCCGCTAGTCCCAATTAAGTGAGCCTCACTTAGTTTAGTTGCAACACGATTGTCGTTGAACCATCAAATTGTGATGCATGTGATACTTCTTATTATGTTTTACGCCTGCATGCTGCTCGTATTGACAGAAAAAATCCCGTGCATACATCTGGTTTGACACTGTATTGCTTTGTTACTCAGAAAGCTCAAGTGCATGTCACATGTCTGATCGTGACAGCAGTGGGGAGGATCTCACCGAATGATAGCAGCTTCGCAGAGGCACTAAGCAAGTATGCGTGATGTTTTGCTATCATCAATTATCGTATCACAACGAGCAGAGTGTCTCAGTGTGAGTCATATTGAATCACGGCAGGCTAAATTCCGGATGATGAGTACCACGTTAGCTCAGGAGTGGCGAGGAAAGCGTCAGGGAACACATCAAAGGCGTAGAGCCATTCCACATGACTATCGAAGATATGCCTTAGAATTACGACCACTTTTACCTATTGCAACTTTAGGTCCTCCTCACTGAGTACGCCGTACAATTTTTCGATTTCTTGTCCAATTATGCCGAGGTCATGAGCCAACTGTCCAGTCACCAATGCTGTCCTCATGTCAGTGTCTTAGGCCTTCAATAGTAGGGTCTCTAATATGACTCACCATAGGCATAGAGTAACTCATAGTCCTCGTCCTTCGTGATTACCTTCGCCAAGCCAGTCTGCCGGAACTCAAACACCTTTGCCAGGAATCGATCTCGCGTGTGCTCAATATTTGGTAATACATCATTGAGGGGATACGCTAATTTCATGGAGGATGCCATGACTGGTTCACGTCAGCTTCTGCTCAACAATACTGGAAACAAGCTTCACTTACCGGAAAACAAATGACTGACTCGCCAACTCAAATCCATCCACTCTTTCTTTGTATACTTCAAAACCTCTTTCTCTCCTTCACTCGCCTCCGCGTCTTTCAAGATGGTGACGTTCATGGCGTGAAAACTATCCAGTATACGACTTGTTGCTCCTAGGATAAGCTTGAAGCTTTTGTCGGGAAATGGGCCTCGCAGCTCAAATTCTGACGAGGCCGATACACGTAGCGCTTCCAAATGATTTAAAAATCTCCGCAACTCCAGCACTTCTTTCTCGGTCATGAAAGAGAGTGGCCGGCGTCGATCATTACGATCAAACTCAAGCAAAGTTTTGAGCGGGCCGCGCTTCCAAATAAGCCCCATCTTGAGCCACAGCAGGGACGTGCCTTTCTTGACTTTGCGACGTGCAGAGATTGGCCAGATAACCCTCGTAACGATAATTCCCCAGAGACAGCCGACCATGACAGCGACGACACGATGTAGGACGATCTCCCATATCTCGGGCGATATGCCACCTTCATCATCATCATCGTCATCGTCCTTAGCGGATAGCGAGTAGGCATATAGCGCAGAGAGGTTGTATGTAAGCAGTATAAAACGACCCATGGGGCCTTTGCCCTTGCCAACAATGATGTAGAAGCAGAACAGAGACACTAGCCAACCAAAGAAGCCAAGCACAAAAGCGTGCTCGTCAGCAGCGATCCATGCAGCGATCGCAAATATGGCTCCCAGGCATGTACCAGCGAATCGCTGAAAGCCAGTGGTGTTGGATGCGCCGATAGTCTATACAAAGCATTAGCAAGTCAAACGCACAATAGGCAAAAGAGACAGACCATCGAGCACACCAACATGTAGGACAGGAGACCCCATTCACCACGCCAATGGCCGTAGAGCTTCCTAGTTGGTTGGATGAATGACCACATTGCGTACAGGACGGCGCCGATGCCAACCTTAACGGCGTACTTTAGATCATCTCTCCTGAAAGCCGCCAATGCTACCCATATACGATACGATAGCGGTTGCTCATTCTCTGGCTTGTATGGATCGCCGCGAGTTGATCTACGGTAGATGGGATTGTGTATCTCGTGAGAGCCACCGGGTGTTTGGTTCTCGCTTTCGTCGATGAGTCGTGCTTCTTCTGGTCACCATTAGTGATGTCTACGAAGAACCGGATCGCTAAATTGACGTACCATATCCACCACCTAATGGTATCCGTTTGCGCCCGCTTTGCCAAAACTTCAACCAACTGTAGGTCCGTCGTCGTGGGTAGCTATTGACATTTGCTTTTAGATCCTCCAAGATATCCAAAAATGTCACCATGTCTTCAGCGAAGTCTTGCAGCGACGAACTGAAGTAGCCGCAACTTGCCGCAACCTCTTCGAAATCCGCGGCTACTGCAGCCGAGCTAGTCCTTGCTGGTACTTTATTTCTATACACAGCCGACAGAGCATCGCGCCTGGCGTCTGCGAACAATGCCTTTGCATCGACAAGACTGTGACGAAAGTGCTCATTGATAGCGATGTTATACTCAGGACCAGGCCCAAAAGGAAGCTCCGAAAGCACCTCGCGTAGGGTGTACGCAAGAGATTTCTGGTACCTTTAGTATAATGATTGAGTAAGTGGGCCAGGGTCTTACCATAGGTGGTCCTAGATGTGCAATAAAGACAGAAAACATATCAGCAGGCGTAAGATTCGCTTGCAAAAAGGTAGGAACCGTATGAGAGCTGCCATGAAAATTTGTAGATTCGTCATCGGATACGTCCACTGAAGCATATCTGGAGGCTTCAGTGGAATTCTCTGGCACCTCATCGATTGAGGCAAGAATGCTACTCCGTCTTTCAGTGTGACTCAAGCTTGGAGAAAGTATTGGAGGTGGACTTTGCGAGACATTGCGTTCCGAAAAGATAGAGGACGTGACCGTACCATTGCCGGGTATGGTCTCGGAGGGAGTCGAGTTCGGGTTGGATTGCGCAAGTAGCGTGAATTGCGTTTCTGCGGCGCTACGCAGGCCACCAATATTCTGTATCAACATTTCAAGACACTTGACGAGCCGTGCACTGATCCTATACTCTTCCTCAGTACCAAGGGCATAGTGCTCAAACTTGGCTTCCCCAAGGTTTTTGACGAGGGTTTTGAAGGTCGTTTTGCTCTGGTTTGTGGCTTTGATAAAGGATTCGCTCTTGAGATCCTGCTCGACGCCCGAGAGGAAGCTGCGCGTGATACTATTGAGTGTTTCGGCCATCGCGTCAGTTGATTGAATAAAGGTGTCGCGAAACTCGTTTCGCGCTGATGTTGGTCGTACGAGAAAGGAGACGGCGGCGGATGCCGTACATCCCATGATAATCATCTTCAGTACCTGCCAAACTTTGTCGTATGAGAACACAGCAGCCTGAACGGCGCCTTCTTTTGTGAGTATCGTGATCAAGGCCAGTGAAGTGAGTGAGCAAGCCACATTGACAAGTGGATTTCCGAGCTTGTGCTTCGTCCACCCTACAAGCCCCAGGCCGCCGCCGCAGAAGACAATGAGTACTATCACATGCCCAAGGACGAGTAGATGTTGGGCCCCAAAATAGGCGGAAACGGCCATACTAGAGAACGAGACGAAAGTGGCGTATAGGAAAGCGGCAAATGCCAGAATGACAGCCTCAAGCATGCTGCCTGCTGACCGTGCTGGATGAAAGTAAACAGTGATGGTCGCCACTATATGCTTTCCGTCGTTCTTGCCTAACAACCCAGCGATAAAGGGAACAAATGTAGCCAACGATCCAAGTATATAGGCCAAGGAACATTTTAGAATCCCAATACCGGTAGGCGAGCTAGCGTAAGCATAGGCCCGTCGATAGTTGTATTTGCAGTGTTCCTTGAAACTTTCAAATCTTCCCATTTCTTGATGTCGCTCAGCATCGAAGCGCCCAGGCGCAAGCAGGAATTCAGACGACTCGGTCGCGCGATGGCTCGGTCTTCGCAGGGTGAAAGTCTTCTTAACGCGTTCGCCAGTCTTCGGTTGTATCATTGTTGCGGACCGTAGCTGTGGCTTATTGTGAGCTCTTTGTGTGATGCTCCAGGGCGAGGCTTACGCTTGGCCGCAGAAAGCGGCGTTCCGCCGGAGTCTGCGGAGACTCGCTCATTGCGATAACTTGACGAGATTCAGTGCCAGTTGGCTACCTAGGCCATGGTGCAAAGAGGATGTTGGAAGCACGCCGTCGTGGAAGCGATTCCTTCGAAGTGGTGGTGATGAACCCTGCAGATTGCCAAAGTACGATGACATCGACGCGCTAAGGCCAAGCTCCAGCCACACTGATTGAATCTTACACCCATGTCTGCGCAGCGGTGGGACGAAACGAAGAGGCACCGACTGCGACTCGTAGTCTGAGTTACGTGCTCATGAACGAGCACGCAGACGTTTACGCTCAAAGAACGAGGTAGAAGATAAATAATCGGAACGCATGACCCGATGTCCAGGTTGAGCTGTCACTAGCGTATCCTCACCACCGTATTCGGCGGCTCTTGACCGTTGAACGCCTCACCTTCGCTGAACGTCGTTTACAAGAAAAGGCGACAGACCCACGCCGGCAGAGAGCATCAGCTATGGAGGAAGACGATGTCGAAATTGCAGCCGCTATGGGCTTTGCGTCTTTTGGCGGCACCAAAAAGAGAAAATTTGACCCGACAAACTCACCAAAGGCCAAGGCTGATGCCAGCGGGGCCAACTCTACCAAACTTGGGGTGAGGTCGAAGAGAACAGCAGGTACTAGAGAGGAAGAAGTTTTCCAAGATACAACCATCAGCCCAGCACATCAAGCGCCGCAATCTCAAGCACAGATACCGGACACCGCACAAGAGGCAACAGCACCCTCAGGTCTTGCTGCTTTCCTAGCACGTGGTCAAACGCTTCCAGAGGGACCTCTTGGTACCCAAAAGACTGAGAGTGCGCTGGAACAAGAAGATTCTGCTGCCACAGAGACACTCTCCTTTGGAGGCCCTCCCGTCTCGAGAGCGGAGCTGAATGCACTGCGGTTTGGAGTCAAAGATGAGAATGGAGACACTGCTTACTTCCTCCCGAGCTTTTTGGAGGGCCCATGGGAGAAGCTGATGAAAAACGGTAGAGCCTAAAGGTAGGTTTTTCTGGCCAACACTTGTTTGATAGAATGGGAATGCTGACAGATGTACAAGCAGCAGAGTCTGTCAGTTTGATCATATATTTGCGAGCATGTACTGTCTTCTAAGAGGCGTGACATTGGCTTGATACAAACGCTGGGCTTTTGCAAAGAGACGATCTTTGGAGCTCGCTCTACGCATGTCCAGCAGATAGCCTACCACATCATGAGCTGCTAGTGGCAAGGCTACAGCTGTGGGGAGAAGCTGTTGAAGACTCAGAGGACAGTCGTCTTCAAGTTTCGAAGGGAATGGCAAACACAATGTAATACGACTAGAGCAGAATGACTTGCCCGTGCACGGTTGGCGACAAATGTCACAGACAAAAGCAATGTAACATATACGAATAGTCTTGACGTAGTTTGTTCCGAGTGTTTGTGTCTTGTAAGCGTGCATGGAGTCAAGTTGGGCTTCTCGTTAGTGAGCTGAGAGACATGCCTTGTGTGGCACACCAAGTTCTCGTAGGCTTATAAGCTTTCACATCTGCAGCCATATATGGGCTGGTGAGGCGTTCCCGCTGTCAGGAAGTAGCTTTATCCAGAAGTAGGGAACGTAGGCGAATGCAGGCGGACAAGCCTGAGACTGGTGGGCAAGCTTGATGCTAGGATGTCGTGCTTAGGGAATCTCGAAGCACAGCCGTGCTCTAGCTGCATGTAAGCTAGCAGCGCAGTACCACCAGCCTTGAACCGCTCTGTTCGGCGGATGGTTCTCGGGACAAAGGCCAGGGGTTGTCGCGGTGTTGGATTGGCAGGAGCGTGGTCGACGGCCGATGTCCACCGCTCGGGCAGTTTGCACAACGGTGGCTGTAGCCGGCTACCACGCGTTCTTTGCATGGCTGGCTCTGACAGCTGTAACACGGGCGGCCAGTGCAACGGTGCTGTACAAGGCTTGGCCGTCCCAGGCTTCCCGTGATATGGAGTGGAACGAGGGCGCTGTGAAGATAGATGACATCTCCCAGGCGCCCAATGGTACAGGCCAGTCGTCGCAGAAAGCAAGACTATGTCCGATTGGCGCAAGACAATGTGTATCTGGGGGAGGGGCCAAGTTGCAGCGCAGGTCAGGATTGCGTGCATGCAGATGGGGTCACATGGAGCACCGCGAGCTAGACAAGCTCCTTCACCGCCACTAGCTCTCGGGCTACATTATCTTGGGGGTTCGCGATTGGGACGTCTGAGGGGCGCCATTGAGTGTTGTGCGAGGTTACCCAGGGGCCGGGGGACAGCAGCATGGCTTTTGGTAGGGCACCACGGCGCCAAGGGCAGCTATGCAGTGCTCGCCAAAGCCGCCAATCAGCCGCCTCCTGCCCCCCCGGGCCCAAATGGGCCGCCCATGGGATGACGCAGCATCGATGGAGGGGCAAAGTGGGAGCAGCAGTAGTAGCAGCAGTCGCAGAAGTAGCAGGCAGCGGCAAGGGGAGCTGGCGGGGCTCTGGCTGGTCCGGTCCGAAAAACATTTCTCGACGTCCGGTCCACCACATCCCACACCATAACCTCGCCAATTTCATCTTGTCCCGCCATGGTGCTGCTAGTCTGGTGCGTGCAATGCTGCTCAATTTCGTGCCAACGGATCCCGCCACCCGTTTGACGCGCCAAGCCCGACTGTAATGCTCCTCCACATGCCTTTTCCAGATTGCATGCTCAAAGGCGCTGGCGTGCTGTCGAGCCAACGCATCAACTTGACAACACTTCGCCTGGCCGTCAGGCAGACTACCCTGGTCACCTAGCGGACTCCACCGTCGCTGCTTTTGCCTGGCGCCCTCGTCCGCGTCTGCTGCGCTTACTACGTCTCGCTGCCTTTACCACGCACTGTTGCCGGTCATCAACGGCATTGCTGCTACCATCGCTTTCTTTGCCCATTGCACGCCAATTCGCCCCGCTGGACCTTCCTGCTGATACGAGCTGAGTATTTCCTCCACTAGCTTCTCCTTTTAGCCAATTGGCTCTTTCTCTCTTTCACTTTCCCCCGAGCCATTGCGGATCGGCTGCGGCCTTCGGCCTGGGACATTCATCCAGCCCATTCTAAATGACGCTTTCAAGACCGGCTCCAGCGGGAAGAGACCTCAGTGGATGTAACACTCTGCACCTCTATCACCACACGGGCGGGGTCACTGCCAGGAGCGGGCATGAAGGGGTCAAAGCTATGCCCCGTTGACTAGCATGCTCCTGGTGTCTCCGCCATCCAAAGGGTATAAAAGGAGCTCATGATGCGGTCCAAGCAAGTTTCCTTTCTGATTCTCTTTCCTTCACACAATTGCAGTTGTATCTTGTCCACTCAATCATATTCATCCATTCTCCAAGTCAAGCTCACTCAAGTCTCGCTCCATTCACCCATCACCCACACACCCACCCCTACCAAATCAATCATCCCTCACATTATCTTACCATCCCCTCAACCTTCCTAACCTGCTCATCATGGCTACACACGCTTATTACCACTATCCTCAATCGACATATCCAATCAACGTGCCACAGAAACCTGGCTACTACTACCCGCCCCAGCACACCTACGGGCGCGTGGCAGGCTCACCACCAGAGGCCCCAGATAGCGTTACTACTTCCGGCGTTCCATCATACGAGCCGTCAGCAACGTCCAGCAATTATGCCGGCAGTGCGAGTGATTACGATTCGACTAGCGGTGCCGCCAGCGTCGATCTCCTCGATTATATGGGCAACCGCATGAACGGCTCATTCGATCCAATGCCGCTGGATCGCAGCTTGGCAAAACAAGCGCAAACGTGAGTTCCTGAGATCGTTTACAGGCGATCTTGAAAGCCTGCAAGAAGCTAGAATTTTGGAACTGACAAGTGTGCAGATCTGGTGAATTGAACGCCAAGCACCGCGAACTCCTTGAATTGCAGGCGCTCGCCCAGCGACGATTGGCTGGCGCACGAACAAGCTTTGCTGATGGCATGAGAGCCGCAAAGGAAGTGCAGAAAGATCTGCAGTGGACGCAGAAGCGAGTAGAGTACGTGATCCGCCGCTTGGCTTGGTCCAATTCAGCACTGACGTTCAATAGTACGCTGAATGAGCGAGCAGCACGCAAATATCCCGAGCAGTACAAGTCCGCTCAGCGACGATTCCCAGCACCAGTCGACTATTAGTGCTTTCTACTTGTTCAAAATTGCCTTTCAGCCTGTGGATGACTCTTTACATATGATTTTCGGTTCCTGTCAAAAGCTCTTGGCGGCATACGTTCACTTCACGATTCCCCTGAATTAATATCCAATTACCTGCCTATCACATTCGTACGGTACCTGCAGGTCGCATACTTCGCTTCTCACGGTCTTGGACTCTCTCCTTTCCGCGTCTCCGCTCCACTCCGCTCCACTCCTCGGCATACCATCTCGCTGCTTTAGCGGCTACACGCCATTTTCCCTTTTCCAGCAATGTGACTCGGTTCGGCCCGCTGCCTAACGCAAGTGCTACGCGCTTATGGGTCTCTAGCGAGCGAATAGCGGCTTTTCATTGACAGTGGGGACTCGAACAGTGCGGCAGTAGGCGCGTCCACAGGGCAACGGTCAAGGCCCTCTGCGTTTCCCATGAGCTCTTATGAAGTCTTGATTCGCCCAGAGTGGACGAATGAGGAGTGGGACCAGATTGATGGGCTCAGAGCGTTGAGCTATTCGCTTCATTTTTACTTTCGTCTCCTTGATTTGGGAACGGTCTGGATTGGGATTGGCGTCTTGATGGAGAAGGGCTCATTCTGTGGCTGATGATTATGATCCGGTCAGTCACAGGCCTATTCGGTGTGGCTCTCTTTTGTCTCACCCACATGTTGATGTCACGGCCTATGTATGACGACACCGGCCGACCACTTCTCGTATAGGAGGAGTGGCTCGTGTCCACACGTAAATATCTTTGTAATCAAATTGTCTCATCCCAAAATACATATTGACTGCCAATGAGTCCGAGAGTGACTGTGCTGTTGACTAAGCATGATGTTGCGGCACCAAAAACCCCACCATGGCTGTTGTGTAAACATTCGGGTGCTTAGCGATATCATGTGACACGTTGGTCGGAATCTTGATCCTCTCTGTCGGACCGGCGTTTCCGAACATGAATCTGCAAGCTAAAGGTAATCCCTGAGAATGCATCAAAGACCATCGGCGAGGTGCAGAGGCGATAATGCGAGAGCTGAGCATGCGGTGTGTATAAAGAAAATGCAAACATCATGCAAGAACAAGACCAGACTAGTAAAGGACACAAAAAGAGTACACCAACAAAACACCCGTTCGGCTACACTGCAGCCAGTTTCACGTCTCACATAAAGAAAAAGAAAAAAAAATTATACATGCACTCCACGATGTTCCTTTCATAGGAACGGGGAGAAAAGACTCCCGGCCACAGCATTCTAGAGACGAAGCTGTGTCTTACTTTTCTCGCGCCCCCCCCCCTCCCCCATTTCCCCCACACCCTGGGCGCCGGAAGCATCGCGGCCCAAGTGCGACCTCTTTTGAATCGACGAGCTTTCCGTTAAAGAGGGAAGCGGTGAGCTCATGGTGGTTTTCATTCTCGTTGGTGTTTCATCGGATTGGATTTCGGTTCGAATACAGGGCAAGGGATGGAGAATTGGGGAAGGGATATGTTGGGGTTCGGAAAAGTGTGGCACTGTGGTGGCGCGCGCTCGGGGGGGGGGGGGGGGGCAGGACGTGGATTTGTGTCAATGTGAGGTTATCAACATGTGGCCTGACAAGTGACAGATGAGGGCGGGAACGGGTTAAGAGGGATTGGGGACCCTGTGCGACATCGGGGGTTGGAGAAAGGGACGAGAACTAGGTAGTTTCGTATTGCAGTTTCTGGGGACGGTGCTATCAAATTTGATCTCAAGGTGAACAATATACCAACTACAGGACCGCGATATGATGAGCATGAGATTCAGGGCAGAAGGCAACTATGTTTGTGGCTCTAGGGTGAATAAGCTTCGATTTTGGCTATCTATCTATGCAGGCCATACGCTGAACCTCTAATGCAGTGCTCTTACGAGGATATGCCCCTGTTGGCTGCAATAGCCCGTGACATGACTCTAGCAAACCGACCAGGAACATCTTGATCCTGCTTAGCGGTTTCAATGCCGGTCAAGATCTTTTTGATACCAACGCCTATGTCGGTGCTACCCGTAATCTCTTGAATCTCTCCAATCGCACGCCGTTGATCGGTTTCCGAGAAGGCGCCGGACTCCTGTAAAACATTGGCGAGTTCACTCTGTGTGTTGACGTTGGGTACCGCGATCTCGGCATCAAAGCGGCTGAAGAGATCGAGCTGAGTGAGTACCGAGCGCTCGGTTGTTGTCGCGAAGATCAACAGGCGGCGATCCTATGTTCGTTAGCTTTCATATTTGCGAAATGCATAGTAATACGCCTTCGCCGCCGTGAAAGACGGCTGAATGTTCCCAGGCCTGAACATACCTTTGGTGGCTGCTTCTCTAGTAGAACTTTCAGCGCAACCAAAACGGTGTTGCTAAACCGTGGGCCAATCGGTACCCAATCTACAAGCATCTCAATGTTGTCAATCACAATGACGCTGAGAGGACTCTTGTATGCATCTCGGAACGTCTTGTCCAGCTGTTGTACCTTCTGCATCTCGCTAAACCCAACCATGTCCTCAGGTGAGATCAATTTGATAAATGGGTAACCCGAGTCTATGGCCATTTTCGCGGCGAGCGCCGTCTTACCGCTGCCGGGTGGGCCATGTAACGCAACAGAGAGGATCGGGGTCGAGTCTGGTTTCCTGACTTGGTTGATGTACAGGCGCCCTTCTTCCAGAATATCCTTGATGAAGGGCGAGAAGTGGACAATACCGCGCAGCAAGCGCTTACCGAGTTCTTCTTCGGCAACACCGAAAAGCGGCTTTACTTCGTCAAGCGCATTCAAGAAATCCTGACGGTTGACCTTCATGTTCTCGACATCGGGATTGATTGCTGCCATTGTTCCAACCTTGATATGTCGACTGAAAGCATACGACGATGCAGCCTTGACCAACCCACTGAGCTCGGCTCCAGAGAAATTCTTTGTGAGCTTTGCCAATTCGTCAACATTGACGTCTGACTCGAGCACATCATTGCTGCGCATCTTGGTGGTGTGGATTTTGAGAATCTGCGCGCGGCCCGACTCATCTGGAAGAGAAATTTCCATATGCACCTCGAGGCGTCCAGCACGCAGAAGCGCCTCATCAATCATGTCCATACGGTTGGTCATACCGATGAGCAAGATGTTGTTCAGCTGATCCACACCATCAAGTTTGGAAAGCAATTGATTGACTACACTGTCACCAACACCCGTCCCGCCACCGGCACCAGAGCCTCTCTGTTTGCAGACGGCGTCAAGTTCGTCGAAGATAATGATATGAAGTCCACTCTCGTCGCCCTTCTCTTTGTATTCTTTCTCTGCATCGGCGAAAAGCTTCCGAATATTCTCTTCAGACTGACCGACGTACTTGTTCAAGACTTCTGGGCCGTTGATAACTTTGGGTTCCCGGGCGTTCAGCATCTTACCAATCTGGCGCGCAATTAAGGTCTTTCCGGTACCAGGAGGGCCATACAGGAGAATACCGCGAACGTGCTGAATACCGAGCTTATCCACCAGTCCAGGAGGGAAGATACGAGATGCAAAGGCTCTTCGGAAGATTGCACTGAATTCAGTATCCAATCCACCGATGCCCATATCCTCGAACTTAAACCCAGGTTGGATAATAGAATTTGCTGCAGGCCGCTTGGAAGACGCCTTCAGCTTGATGTCTGTCCGCGCATCCTTGAAGAAGTCGACTTGTGTGTGTCTCGTAAGAATACCGCGAGCCCGTGGATCTGTAATGGGTGGCGCAGAAGTGTCCGACTTCTCCATGGAAAGGTCCACTAATTGCACCGTCCTAATTGACATCCTCAAAGGAATATTCTTGACGTCCAATAGGAGCTGTTGACCTGGCGCAAGAAGCTGGTTCTCGAAGTTCTTCTTAAACTGTGTTGCAAGTTCTTCCTGGTCATATGGAACATCCGTCGTCTTTCTCGCCGCAAAACCAACTTCTACTTCAACGCCGCCCAGATATGACTGCCCACCGCTCTGGCTGAATGCATCATATGGTTGCACTGTGACAACATCCTGGGGCCCAAGTGTGATGCCTGCCCATGTTCGCTGTGCATCTGTGAGGCCTATTTCACCGGGTTGGCAGCCTTGGGTAGGCCGTGCGGAGAGGACGAAGTTGCCGTTGAGAATAATGTAGATATCGGAACCGTCGGGCGTTGGAGGGAAATCTTGTGGGGATACCGCGACACTGTACGCTGTTAGCAATTCCTCACAATATAGCTAGAAGTGCATACAGATTGCCAAAGGCATAGGCGTTGCCTCCAGGGCTCTTAATCGGCCGCAATTGCCTAGCAGGCGCACTGCCTCCACCTTGTGGGCCTCTTGCCGGCAGACGTTGGCCAGCAGGTGGCGGAGCTCCATAGCCTGCTGCTTGCCGGTCGTCGTAGCCACCCATTCTTGTGTCGTAACCTTGCGACCGTTGGGGCGGCGGCTGCTGTTGTGGTGGTCTTCCATAGCCGTCATTCCGCTGTGGAGGTCGTGGAGAACTTCCAGGGAGGCCTGGGACGCGGTCTCGGTTGAACATGTTTGGTGTATAAGTCGCAATAGGTCCCAGGGAGAGCTTCTTTATATAATGTGTAGTTGCTGCCACGTATTTGGGCTTGGGGAAGGCAACAGGAATGGTACCCCGCTAGTAGGTTCTTGATGTCGTGAATGCCCTCAAGATACGTTGCAAATATTCCAATCGCGTAATATAATTATTATGACGGTACGAAGTATCCAATGGTAAGTTGGACTCGGACAAGTGTCATGGGGAAGTTGTGGTTTCAAAGCTGTTTCTGATTCAGCTTCGGTGATCTTGCAGCACGAGCATGCCAAGCAACGTGTCCCGCCATTGGGCATGACCTCCGCTCTCCAGAGCTGCCATCCTCCAGAACGGTTTACGCGCTACTCAAATCTCATAGGCATTTACCAGTAGCCACTGAACTATCTGAGTATCGAATGACATACCCTTATTCAAGGTCTAGCAGCCGATCGAAGTCAATCATTGCATCTCTGCGTGGAGACTTGAACCAATCAAATCTATATCGGGAGTTTGGTCTACTTTATTTTCTATGTCTTGTCCCACACGTAGCAAATCCCCAAGAGCATTGTTGTGCCTCGCCACATGATCAACGTTTAATAGCCCTTTCCGCTATGCACTGTCTTCCCGCCCCCATACCAAAGGGTTCCCATGCGGCAATTCAATCCAGTCTCTTCGCCGATATTGAATTCGCCTCCATCTGGAATCTTGTTGTCATTATGCTCGGGCCAGAATTCTTTCTCAAGCCAGTTGTTGATCTCTTCGATCTTCTCTACGAAAGCTTTCATCTTTAGCGGGTCAGGCGAGCCGTTCGCATCAGCAAAATCCTTCGGGTCGATGAAGCGGCCAATGGTCAAGTGGCTTGATGGGACCACGTATCGAGAGTCTGCTTTGATTCCGGCATCGTTGCAGAGCCCAAACATGTCTCGACGTAGATGGTGGTAAGTAAATTTGTCGTCTTCGGCGGTTCGACCTGGTGAAAGGCTCTCGCCAGCCGCAGGCACAAAGCTCAGCGCTAGGGCCGAGGCATCGTAGCCGATCAGTGGTTTGATAAGACGAGCGCGATGGTAGTACGTGTAGTCAGTCATAGCAGGGGCCTCACCACGGATTTGTTGGACCAGCTGTTCTATTTCTTCAGCCTTTTTGGAGTGCGTTACTTCCAAAGCAGTGATGTGGAGGCAGTCTTGAGGCATAAGCCAAAGATCTGATTCAATTAAAAGTCATATCCTCAGAATACCATCCCTGTACCACTCACTTGGTGCCACTGCTAGGAGCTCTTGCTGCACTCGGTTGATAAGGTCCTTGACCTTCTGAGTCGGCCGCCCCCAAATGACCAGACAGTGCCGTGGATCTACATATCCTGGTTCGATCATTGGATCGCATAGTCTTGATAAGATAGGATCAATGGTGACGCCTGGGAAGTTTTCATCAAGCAACTTGGCCTTTTGCTGAGAATTTCTAGTGGCGCGATGGAGACTGTACTTTGACTGAATTTGCAGCTGCAGCGATCGGTCAGAATAGGATGCCCACAGGCATGGAGATAGCAGAATACCGTGTCATCCTCACATGCTGATATCAATGCATCATACGGGTTGCTGAACTCGGAAGTCGAGATCCCACTGAGGTCCTCGAATGTGTTTGTCGTATGGGCAGGATGCGGGGTCTGATTGGACATGGTGCTCTCTCTTCGCAATTGAATATGCAGTGTTTTCAAATGGTGGTGGTATTCCTTATGTCACTAGACTTTATAGTCGGAAACTGCTTAGGGCAGAAAACTTTCGAAGTACATGATGGGCGTGCATGCGCAGCCAACGCTTTCCATTTCGAGCACCCCACCTTGCCTGACATGGCAGTCCGCCCGCCTCGGCTACTCATACTCTTCTTGTCAATGTATATGTCAACCTTTCTCCTTTACCTCTGTCTATCTGTTCGGACCTTTTGATCCACTCACGAGGCTTGATGCTGTTTACTGCGCATCATGTGGAAACCACACTCTTACCTGGTGGGGTTCAGGGAAAAAGCGGGGCCAAAACGTGATTGCGCGTTCACCACGGATACTTATGTTGACGCGGCGCGACACAACTTTATCACGTTGCCTTTGTAAACTTCTCAATCAAAACTTGCATTAGCTTGTCGTCCTCATCTCATTACACATGATCTCTCCCGAAACGTCTTTCCATCCTTGACTCTACACTCAGTGCCTCTTTCAATTACGAATGAATGGTTTGCCTTACATGTACAGATGGCGCCAATACCAACAGCTTCATGAAAACGGAAACGCGAGTTTAATGGTTCAATACCTGCTTGGGAAGGCGACGCGGTTGAGGCCCGTCTACAAAGAAAATCTGAAACAGCACAATCGAGTCAACGCACTCCATTGAGAGAATCACGCACAGCGGGAAATGACAGGGAGCAACCACTTGTTGCTACAGACCTCAAGAGTAAGATACTACTCTTTCCATAGCATCAGCCTGAAAACTGTTCAAAATCTGACTTTTGAAGTTGAACTCACGCTTTGTTCCCCAGTCATAGAGGAGCAACCAAGGCATCCTGAGGCTGCACCGCACGACAACGCTGACATAATACCGCACGGCTGCTGTTATCACTGCCTCACACGTGGTGGCAACGCTGCATACCAGTGTCTCAGAGAAAATGGAGAGGAACGCTGTGGCCGATGCATCTCAGACAGAAGAAAGAAATGTCGCATGCCTACTGCGGAGGAGGCAATAGCAATAGCGGCACGATGTCCTCAATGTACACGGCGAGGATTCAAGAGATGCAATGGGGAGATTCCATGTGATACTTGTATCAGAAACAAGACTGCCGACAAGTGTAGATGGCCTCGGAAGGCAAAGCTCAAGTATGAGACTTCGCCCTCTCAGTACCTTGGTGTTAGCGACCCTATGCACGAGGACCACAACAACAAAAGATCTGGAACCATACGGAAAGGAGATAAAAGAACCGAACATAGCGAACTTGCGGAGCACAGCCAACCTAGTCAGCACGTACCACCAACTCTTACCAAGAATGGCTGCATCGATCTGGACTATGACTACTGCGAGGAAAGAGACGACGTGTCAGGACGGATTCTGATAACATTTGCTGAATCATTGAAGAAGCGATCAGAGCACAAAGTCCAGGATCTACTTCAAGGCAAGCAAGTCACAGGTTCTCCCTCGAAAACACCCTCTACTCCAATTGAGCCCGGGGGACACGCGGGATGTGAAGCGACAGTACCGACCGAGGTATCAATCGATTGCTATGAACAAACTGAAAAGATTTGTAATGTGTTATCCGCGACCAGTCCCTTGTCAAACTCTGCCGGTTCTAACGAGCGGTTATTGCCAAAGTCAAGAGATGTGTCAGTTGTCAACAAAGGGACTGTTGTGGGGCAGCCGATTCGGACCAAGGGTAATCAACAACGAGATGCAAACTCCGTTGTATGCTTACGCCGCAGACACAACAGGCTATCGTTCGCTGAATCATCTTTGGATAACCCAGCCGTTCAAGGACCGGAAGATGGGGGCGGCAATGAAGCTGATTCATATGATCCTCCTGTAACTGACGACGATAATTCGAACTCTGATTATGTTGGGGTCAAGGCACTAGTTGGAAATCATACAGAAACAACAGTGGATACGACGTTCAATGGAGTTGATCTCATCGAAGCGGCTAAGCTTATGGAGACCTCTACGAAGCCACAACATCAAGGAAAGACAGGAAACTCGTCACATTCTAGAGTGGGCAAGGGAATTGATCTGAGTCTTCCGCCACTTCATAGCATTGACGCTATCTTTGCAGACATTGCTACAAGAGCTATCCAGCTAGGTTTGTGTAAGGCTCTGGAGAATCTAGGCGGTCACCCAATCAATATTGCCACCATGTGTTCTGGCACCGAATCGCCTTTGTTGGCACTGGATCTGTTATCAAAAGGTTGGTTCTCTATCCATTCAAAGGCAAAACCTGCGACTAATCTGCTGCGTAGCCTTGCACCAGGTTGGACTACCTCCCATCCACATTAAGCACCACTTTTCTGCAGAGATAGAAGTCATTAAGCACGGCTATATCGAGCGGAATTTCCAACCTGACATACTATTTAGGGACATTCGAGACTTCATCCCTGAGGGTGCCACAACTGCGACCACAGCATATGGCGCTGATGTCCCAATTCCATATGGTCTCGACATCCTTGTTGCTGGGTTTGTCTGCAAGGATCTCTCAAGAATGAATAACAATGGAAAAGATCTAGACGACGATGGAGAATCAGGTGATACGTGGCGTGCCGTTTACAAGTACGTTGAACGGTTTCGACCAAGCATCGTCCTCCTCGAGAACGTTAAAGCCAAAAGAACGACCTGGGACGATGTCACATCGAGGTGGAGACATATTGGCTACGAAGCTGCGTGGCTCTATTGCGATACCAAAAACTACTATCTTCCACAGACAAGAGAACGCATGTACATGATAGCGATAGATCAACGTCGCTTCGGCAAAGACTCCACTAAAGCCGTGAACGAATGGAAAGATCTAATGAAGAGTCTACGGAGACAGTGTAGCAGCCCATATGAAGCCTTTCTCTCGGGTCTCATGCAAGAGTCAAACGAATATAGTGCTCTGGCGTCTGAATCCGATTGGGCATTGTGCAAACTCAGATACGATCATATTCGTTCTGAGGAACGGCTCGGTATCTTGCGTCCGAGTACGAAATGGAGCGAAAACGGGACAATAAGGTACGTTTGTGCTGAGCCTTTCTTCTCAGTGTTTTTGTAATCTCACACCCTAAACAGACCTCCCGACTTTGCTAATCGGAAATGGTACCACTCGCAATCATCCAGAGTCTACGACGCTATCGATGTTGCTCATCTCCAGGCTGCACAAAAAGGCTATGATTCACAGCATAAGATGGCGGTTTGGGATGTCAGCCAAAATGTCGATCGATTCAAGGCAGATCTAGGCATTGTTCCATGCATATCACCCGATGGATGTGACTTTGCTAGTAATCACCACCGAGCGCTTAATGGTAAGCAGCTTCTCGTATTGCAAGGTATGCCCCTAGACAAGCTTTTGTTTGCCAGAGAGACGCAAAAAGATTGTCAAGATTTGGCCGGCAATGCCATGTCTACTACTGTGATCGGCACATCTCTCATCTCAGCGATCATATGTGGATGGAAATCGTTCAGGTCACACAACTCGTCTACCCCCTTTTTGACTACGAGCACTGCGGATCGTAGAGTTCCTCCAACCATAAGTATGGTAAAAAGCTCGACGCAACACATGCTGTGTTGCGTCGAGTCTGCGCAGCTGGACGTACATGGTTTGAAACACCATGCAGTTCTCAGTGCACGATTATGCAACTGCGAAGGGGAGACAGGCACAACTCAAGCATCAGTGCAGAGATGTTCCGTCTGTAATCATACAGCATGTGAAGATTGCGCTGGCAATCCAAAACACGCCTACAGCATTTTGCATGCTAAGGGAGGTCGGCCACAAACCCCAATTGAGTTTATCAGCAAATGGAGACACAAGTTGCCAGCACGGGTGAGGATCGAAAACTTTCCTGACATGCAAAAGTTTGCTGCCTGGAGGAAGGATACTGACCAAGTTACCAGCACATTCATGGCTCGGGTAGTGAAGGCTAACATTGGGGCACAGTACTTCTACTTTAGTGACTTGTCGAGACAAGATAGAGCGTGGCGGGCTACATACACCTCGCCTCAGGCCCGCTTAGAGCTCAGAATCGGCCATGATGTGGACTGGATGTTATTTGTCACCTGCGTACCCAACGTTCCTGCCAATAGTTCCTTGCGGAAATTACTCGAAGCCCCGTTCGCACAAGCACGCGTTGTCGAATCGCTCCTAAATGCTCAATGGCAACTGTTTATGCCGTCTCTTGAGGGCTGTAAGCTGCATATGAGCGGATCAGCAGAGCGAAGTAAATCTTGGAGAAGCCGACTGGGTCTCGTAGACTATAGCGCAGAAACAGTCCCAAACACTATCAGCATCCGAAGCCTCCACGCAAAAGCACCAGCTCTAGAGGGCAAGTATGACTTCTCACCTCACTGCGGAACTGCATGCGGAAGCATGTACAAGAGGGCAACTAATCCTGCTCTTTATCTGTTCCTTGAATCAGATCCAATAGGTCAAAGCGACAGCGACAGCTTTATCTTTAGCTTTGACTGTAGTCGGAAGCGCTTTGGCGACGCACGTATATCTTTAGCCCGCTTGGATTCTTCATGGCGGCCGTGGCATCTAGAAGATCAGTTTCCAAGCGAAGTCAGCGCTACTCTTCCTGGTAGCTGGGTACCTGTGGATTGCCAATTGAGATACGCTTGTCCTGTGGTGAAAGCTAATGTGCTCTCACAAAATCAGCGGGTTGTACGCTGGCAGGCTCGCTCGAAAGATTGCTCACAATTGACCCACGTTCTGACTGTCCAAGTACATGAATCGGTTCCGGTTCATAGATTTTCCAACTACTCTTGGATGTTGGAGCAAGCAAAATTTCTTCCATCGTTTCCAGAATGGCAGCAATTTGATTCGAACTACGCTGGACAATGTCATTGCTCGCCTGTGTATCCGCGTATCCTCTGGAATGTCAACGAGAAGGGCATGGCTACACCACACGAGGATGGTAAGGCTGCAGCTTTGTTCGAGCGTGCTATAAAGACTCGACCACCAATTTTTCAGATCCAGACTGCTACCGGCCCACAAAATACACAAATCCAGGTAGGTGTGAACATAGATTCTTTAGTTCATCGTGCACGTAGAAGACTGGCTCAATTCGGAACGGTGAGTACTGCGTGGCGCTTGGCCACAGATCATACAGAACTTCGCACGGAAACATTCCCTCGATTTCGCCTGCATAGTAACTCCAAAGATACTCAGTGCACGCTATCGTCGACTCTCAGATATCTACGCGGCGCGCAACCTCGATCACTGTCGTGGATGGCGAGCCAAGAACAGGGTAGAAGCATTACGGTGACTGAAGTCGAGGAAGCAGTACAGTCCGATCTAGGTTGGAGAGCAGAAGCTCGCGCACAGGCGGTCCTTACTGTTCGCGGAGGTGTACTTGCAGACCTCCCTTCATTTGGGAAGACAGTG
>JAGTJM010000119.1:0-56736 GCA_020747015.1 Pyrenochaeta sp. MPI-SDFR-AT-0127 | reverse complement strand
TTTAGGAGTAAGGACATACCCAAGGGGAGCGCCTTAGACTAACTATAGATACCGCTATAGATACTAACACGAGATAAGGCTCTAGGCACGTAACTACTTACTAGGCTAAGGACGAGCGCTACTATACATGCGACGAGTGCGATAAGCGCTTACTATATACGCTATAAGCGTAATAAGTATATTATATATATAGATAAGAATTAATATACTCTTATAGTATATTATAATTAACCTTAAGTTATTTTAAATACTACTATTTAATACTTAGAATAACTTTAATCTCTTATCTATCTCTACTTACTCTAATCTAGAAGCTACTAAGAAAGGACTCCTTAGTAATACTAGCTACTTTATATTTATAGCTACTCTACTAAGGACCTAAAGCCCTTTTAATAGTATATTATAAAGGAAGGAATAGCCCTTTAGCGCTTCTTTAAAGAGATTACTCTTAATCTAGGTAAGCTTTAGATAATTTAGTATAATAATTAATAAACGATTAGGACTTATAGTTACTAAGAATAAGTAGATTACTATAGACTACGCTATATAGATATTAGAATATATAGCTTAAATAAGAGTATACTAAAGGATTATTTAATATTAAATATCTTAAAATAAGCGAAATACTAGCTAATAGACTAATAAAAGCGCTTATAAAGTAATAGTTTAATTAATTTAAGTAGCTTCTTAATATATAAGATACTAGGAACTTAATTATAGTAGAGCCTAAGTAAAAGAAGTAGTTAAGGAATATTAATTTTATAATTAGAAGCTATATATATTAAAAGAACCTTTTCTAAGCTAAGTATAGGCTAATTCTTAGTATAATCTAAAGAAGAATAAAACCTTAATAAGAAATAGATAAAGAAAGTACTAGATTAATAATTATCTATAATAAGCTCCTTAATCTTAAGTATAAGCTTATAAAGCTGCCTAATCTTATCTATTACCCTCTATTTCTAATCCTCTAACTTATCCTTACTATAACTAATACTCTAATATAGAACTTTTTAAGGAGAAGAAGCTAGAATAGGAGTAGTAATAACTAGAATAGGAGTAGTAATAGCTAGAATAGGTATAATAATAGGAGTAGTAGGCTTAGGAATAGACTAAGTAATAGGCTAAGAAGAAGATAAAGAGCCTATTAGAAGAGTAATAGGCTAAGAACTAGACTATATAGGAAAGCTCTAAGTAGAATTACTAAAAGTAGCCTATATCTAGGAGAATAAAGGTATATTTTACTAATTAAAGACTTCTATAAGACTAGCCTAAGCCCTAAAATTAGGTTAAAGAGCTACTAAATTAATCTACTTAAAGATATCTAGCTTATAAGTAGGAGGTAAAACTAGCTTAATAGTAGAGAGAGTACTAAGTAAGTACTTCTTCTCCTTAGACTATTTACTTACCTAGAATCTAAGATTAGTAAAAGCCCTTCTTAAGGATTAAGATTACTTACCTTAAGATTATTAGAGCTATAAATAAAGTTTATAACCTAGTACTTATAGTAAGGACTATAATTTAGTAAGAAATAGATAGATAATAATTATAAAATAAAGTTACCTAATCTTCTTATAAACGTAAGAGATACAGCGCGTATAGTACTTACTCTTACTATCTACACGATTAAAGTAGATCCTATTATAAGTGCTACGTAGAAAAGCTTTTATATAAGGTACGCAGCTTATAGATTACTTAGCTCTAGCCTTTATATCCTTCTTTATTATAGTTATAGGCGTCTTAGGAGCCGTAGATACATAACTAGAGTAGAGCGACTTCTAAGGAGTCGCAGGATTAGGATTAGTTTAAGTATAAGTAAGTAGAGTAATAAGGAGGCTTATCCTTAGACTAGAGCTTATTAATAGATAAGGTTTTAGAATAAAATATATAAAGCTAAGTAGTATAATTAGGCTTAGGAAGCTTAAAGTAGATTATAGCTTTATAAGCTTATATCTAAGTAGCGCACTTATTAATAGAGAGTTTAGGACTATTCTAATTATAAGTTAGTATATAGAAAAAGGAAGAAAAGCTTAAAGATTACGTACTATAATTAATATAGATTAAAGTTAAGGAAAGAAGGAGGAAGAGTATAGAAGGGTAGGTTTATATACTTACTAAAGGGCGCTAGATTATATAGAGCCGCCTTTACCTTCGTAAGATTAAAATAAGAGCTGCCCTTACCTTATTAATTAGATTATATAGAGCTGCTCTTACCTTATTAATTAGATTAAATAATAATATTATAATTTACGCTAGATTAAATAGAGCTACTTTACTTTTAAAGATTAAAATTTTTAAATAAGCTATATACTTACCTTTACCTTAATATTATTAGATTAGAATAAAGATTACGTAATTAAGTAAATAGATATAGATAATTACTAGAAAATTACTTAAGAATTATAATCTAACTCTTAAAAGATAAGGCCTAGACTAAGGATAAAGTAGGATTACGTAGATCTAAAGAATAAGATTAGAAATAGAAATTCCCGCTCTACTATAGATTATTGCTCTAAGGAGAGCTAATCTAGGAGGTATATTATAGAGGAAGATCTCTCTTATAAGTAGAAGTAGAAGAGTAATCTAACTAATTACGTAGAATAGGAGTATAGAAGATATACTAATTAAAAAGATAGATTAGATTAAGTATTCTCTAATCTAAGAGTATATAGTCTAGACTTCGTAACTTAGCTTTCTTAGCTAGAGATTAATCTTATCTACTAATCTTTCTCTAAGCTTAGCGCACTCCTACACTATAGCCTATTAAGGTAAGAGACTAGATAGAAAAACTTTATCTAGGTTAGATAGGGATAGAAAGCCCTAAAAGAGGTTTAAATATAGTAGATATAGGTAGAAGGAGCTAAGAAAGGCCTTTTAACTAAAGCCTACTATAAAAGAGATAGAAGTAGTCTATTTTAGCTATAATAAGAAGGGATATATTTAACTAAACTATCCTAACTTTCTATAGTAAAAAAGGAGCCTTCTAGTATAAAGCTAGGAAAAGGTTAGGGCTATAAGGGTTAGGCCTTATCTTATAGCCTATACTAAGCTCTTAAGGGAGAACCCTAGTAGAGGGACCTTATATAAGGTAGTTTTCCTACCTTAGGTAAGGTTATTAACTATAGCTATAGCTATTAGTACCTTAGAGTAAATTAAGGCCCTTATTAATAGGGGTTCTTAGCTTAACCTATTATTAGCTATACTAGTAAAAGAATAGGGCCTTACTATAATATCTATACTAGGCCTCTTAGCTAGGAGCGTTAGTAGTAAAGACTTAACTATTTATAGTACTTCTAAGGTAGAAGTAGCTATAATAGACTTAAGAGGCGAAAAAGAGTAGAATTAATACTATTTATTATTATAGATTAAAAGGTTTAAGATATACCTAGGTTTACCTTAGATTAACTAGGTTAACCTAAAACTAAACTATAGTAGGATACTCTTTTAAGGCGTTAAGTAGAAAGATATAGAAGTATTTAGGTAAGTATAATTAAAGATACTAAAGAGTTTAAGAATACCCTTTAGAGTATATAAATAGATATTTATACGCTTATAGTAAGTATTATTAGTTAGTCTAAGCTAGATTAGCCTAAAATAGGCTAAATACCTAAAGAATATTCTAAATTTATAGAATTAGGGTCTAAAGGGAATATAAGTATACTTATAGACTATAGACCCTAGGATCTAGTAATTAATTTAGAAGAAGGTATAAGTCTACCTTAGTAACCCTTATATAACCTATTAGTAGTAGAATTATAGGTATTATAGAAGTATATCTAAGATTTATTAGTAAAAGGTTAGATTAAGTATTTAAAGTCCCTAGCTAGGGCTCCTATCCTTTTTATAAAGAAGAAGGATAGTAGTCTACGCCTTTATATAGACTACTAGGCGTTAAATAAGATAATTATTAAAAATTATTACCTACTACCCCTTATTACTAAGTCTCTTAAGTATCTAGTATTAGCTAAGTAATATACTAAGCTAGATATTAGGAATACCTATTATAGAATTAGAATTAGGAAGGAAGATAAGTAGAAAATAGTATTTTAGACTAGATATAGCTATTTTAAATATACTATAGTACCTTTTAGTTTAACTAATATACCTATATAGTTTTAAGCCTATATTAATAAGACTCTAGTAGGATTAGTTAATACTACCTATATTATCTATTTAGATAATATCCTTATCTACTCTAAGATAAAAGAGGACTATATAAGAGATATTAAGGAGATTCTTATAAGATTATATAAGTTTAAGCTTTATCTTAAACTTTTAAAGTATAAATAGTATACTAGTTATATAGAATTCCTAGGTTATATTATCTACCTAAAGGCGTATCTATTAATAGAGATTAGGCTAAAATAATTACTAAATAGCTATTACTAAAGACTATTAGAGATATTTAGGTATTTCTTAGTTTTATAAACTATTACTAATAATTTATTATAAACTTTTCCTAATTACTCTACCTTTAACTATTCTAATCTAAAAGGGCTAAATATAGCTAAAGGAGGACCCTCCTAGAGGTAGGAGGAGAGCTAATACCTAGATATAGGAATTAAGGCTAAATAGGCTTTTAAGAAGCTAAAAGCTATATTCCTAGAATCTCTAGTTTTAGCTTATTTTAAAAGAAATAGAAAGACTAAAGTAGAGGTAGATACCTCTAGTAGCCGATTATAGGTATATTATCCTAATTTTAGCTAGAAGAGGATAAAAAGGGCGAATAGAGGCTAGTAGACTTCTATTCTTATAAATTAATCTAAGTAGAGTATAATTATAAGATATATAACTAGGAACTCCTAGCTATTATTAAAAGTCTAGTATATTAGCGCTATTACCTAGTTAGTACCTATTTAAGCTATAGACTAACTATATAAACCTAAAGTAGTTTATAGAGATAAAAGCCCTAAATTACTAATAAGTAAGGTCCTACTTAGCCTAACTAAGTTTAACTTTACTATCTAGTACTAGCTAGGGTAATAAATCCTATAGATAGCCTATTAAGATAACTAGATTATATAGAAAAGCTTTAGAATCTAGCCCTAAAGTATAATTAGGCGTTTATAGAGCCTATATAGAAGATACTAATAAGAAAGCCTAAAGAGGCCTATCTTCTATTAGTAGTAGTTACCTACTCTAAAGCTAAGGGAATAGACCTTAAAAAGGCTCTTAAGAGTTTTAAAAGGCTAAAGATACCCTAAATTAGTAAAGATAGAATAGAGAAAGCCTAAGTAAAGTAGAAGACTAGATATATCTACTTTAGAGGAAACTAAAGGAGAATTAGGATAAAAAGGGTTAGATAAGGCTATAATAGCCTATTCTTACCTAAGACTCCTAAAAATAGACTAAGAAAAGGAGAAAGTACTAGTAGAGTATTATAATAACCTAATAGTAGGCTACTTTAGTATAAGAAGGATACTTAAAAAGCTATTATAATAATATACCTAGCTAGGAATATTAAAAGACGTCTTAGCCTATTATAATAACTATCTATACTATAGAAAGTTAGTTACTACTAAGTATAAGCCTTATAGACTATTAAGCCTACTTCTAGCTCTAAGTAGAGTATAGGAAGTAGTTATAATAGACTTTATTATAGAATTACCTCTAAGTAGGTTCTAAAGCTAAGTTTATAACTTAATACTAGTTATTATAGATAAATTAACTAAAATAGCCTAATACGTCCTATAAGGGTAATTAGGATAGAAAAGACCTAGCCTAGGCCTAGTTATAGCGAAGTTATAAGACTTTATAGGGTACTATATATAATTATCTTAGATAGAGGGCCTTTAATAAGTTCTAAGTACTCGAAGATATTTAACTACTATCTTAACTCTAAGAGGATATTAATATCTACTTACTATCCTTAAACTAATAGTTAGACTAAAAGGTAGAATTAGACCCTAGAATAGTACCTTTAGTACTACTATAACCTTAAATAGGATAATTAGGCTATATAGCTATTAGTTAGAGAATTTACCTATAATAATAGCGTATATTCTACTATAAAGGATACTCCTTTTATATAAACTATAGTATAGACCCTATTAGGCTAGAATAGCCTAAATTATCTAAGAAGAGGGGGAATTACCCCTTAGATAGAGTATTATAGCTTATATCCTAAATATCTAAAAGAAATACTAGAAAGAAATAGAAACTACTAATAAATACTAGAAGAGGTATACTAATAAAAAGAGACTACTAGTTAATTTTAAAATTAGAGATAAAGTACTAGTCTCTAATAAGAATATTAAGTCTTTAAAACTAAAGAAGAAGCTTAATTAGAAATACTTAGGGCCTAGAATAATAATAGCCTAAATTAGCCCTTCTGCGTATAAAGTAGACTATTCTAGTCTAAAAGGGATTTACCTAGTATTCTATACCTTACTACTAGATCCTTATAAGAAAAGGGGACTATTATAATACCCTAAAGATCCTCTAGTAGATACTCTCTAAGAAAATAGAGATAATATCTATAAGGTAGAGAAGATATTTAAAAGAAGGTATAATAAAATAGACTAGTAGGAATATCTTATTAAATAGAGAAATTACCCTAATAGTAAGAATACTTAGGAGGTAGTAGCTAATATCTCTAGAAATATATTAAAAGTATTCTAGAAAAGGATAAATAGGGCTATAAGACCCTAAACTAGTATAAAATATTATAATTTAACTTAATTTATCCTAGATTATTATAGATAATAATTATAGAGAGGGGGATAGATAGCGTAAGAGTATCCTATAAATAAGATCTAGCTATCTTTACCTTATATTTTTTTTCCTAAAGGGTTTTTTTTCTAAGAATAAGGTATTTAATAGCGCTAAAGGTAGGAGAGAATAAGAGAACTATATAAGGAATATAAAGTTTCTAGGTAATATAAGCTAATATAGGGTAAAATAGAACCTTTTATAATAAATTTATTAAAACTAGCTCTATATAGAATTATATAGACTTAGTTAGCCTAGAAGGAGCTAATATAGTACTAATAGTGCTAGAAATATATAATTATACTATAAAGGTAAATAAAAGCCTCTATAGGTAGTAAACTAGGGTATTAAAAGTAAAAACTACCTAAAAAACTAATACTAAACCCTTAAAGTCTCCTTAAGACTATAACTTTTTATTAATTCCCCTCTATTATATTTATTTTAGTAACTTTTAGGCTATAATAGACTAAAAGTCTCTAAAATATCCTAAATTAACTCTTTAGGAGGTAATCTATATTAGCTTAGACTATATAGACTAACTCTTTAAGATAAATAACCTCCTTATTCGCGGCCTAGATAGATTTAGGTAACCTAAGCTTTAGTAGCTTCTTTTTAGCCTAAATAAGCTACTTCTTAGAATCTTTAACCTAGGCGGTAGTTATTAGGGCCTTAGAGACGGCGACACGAATATTCTTCCTTATCTAGGTATAATTAGGTTAGTTTAGGCTATTTTAAGCTAATATAGGCCTATCTAGGTAAACTTATAGTCTTAGAGAGACTAAAGGCTAAATTATCCCTAGAACCCTCCTTAAGCTTATACTTATAAGCTATCTCCTTTATAATTTAGATATCCTTACTATACTAATAACTCTTAGAGAATATAGGGGTAGTAATCTTAGTAGGATTAGTTAATTCTCTACTATAAAAGGTATAAGTATTAGAATAAGAGTAATAGATACTAAAATAGGTTAGAATAAGCTAGAATTAGTAATATTAGCCTAGAAGGGGAATATACTAGTGAATAGTAGTAATAAGGTTATTAGAGACCTCTATAAGCTTAGTAGTAGCCTTATTAATTTTAATTTAGCTCTACTCCTTAGAATATATACTATCTCCCTTAGGTTTAGGGATAGTAAAGGGGGGTAGAAGTAATTACTAGTATAAGAAGGAAACGTAGGCTAAAAGGAGCTAAAAGTTCTTATTACTAGGTACCTTAGGCTAATATTAGCTAATATACTCTATAATAGCTTATTTTAACTCTTTTTAGATTAAAAAGGGACTTACTATAAAGTAATTAGAGGAATTATAGTTATAGTAACGCTTATAGACGCGATACTTTAGTTCTCTAGTATAATAATAGCTCTAGCCCTAATCTCTACCTAGAAAAAGATAGCTAGTATTTAAATTATCCTTAGCCTAGGCCGTAATATAGTAAATATATAGAAAGTTAGTTATCTTACCTCTACTAGACGCGAAGGCCTCCTTATAGCGCTACTTATTAGACTTTATAGTAAATTAAGCTAAAATAGGTTAAATTAGCGTAATTTAGCTTAAAAGTAGGTAAAGTAGGTAAGATTAGGTTAAAATATAGGTAAATATCGTATATTAACTCTAAGTTAGGTTAGTTAGCCTTAATTCCTACTTATTTAGGGGAAATCGCCCTAGACTAGATTAAACTATACTATACTATACTATAATAGTATAAATTAGCTTAAATAAGGAGTAGAATAAGGGAAACTAGCTTAAAAGAAGGAGTTTAAGACTTACTAAGAATAGGCTAAATTAGGGCCTTTTTTAAAGTAGAGGAAAGAAAGAATAGACTAAGGAGGCTTATTTTAAGTTAGGGTCTAAGCTTACTAGAATAGTACTAGTACTCTCTTACCTAGAAATTATAGTAAATATAAGAAAAAAGCCTCTTTTACCTTATTTTTCTATAAACCTTATATACGTCTTAGGGAGTATTAGCCTAAATTAGCTTATTATAGGCTAATTATAGGTGTTATTACCTATCTTCTAGAGTTTTTAGTTAAACCCTAGTATAGTAAGGCTTAGTAGGATATCTATATACCTTAGGGTAAGATAAGGACGTCTTAATCTAAGAGGGGGGATATTATTAGGCGAGCTACCTTAATAGAATTAGCGTAGGCTGTATTTTACCTATAATAGGCTAGGATAGGGCTAGTTTAGGCTATATCTAGCTAGATTATTAGACCTTAGGCTATTATAGCCTATATACGGGGTAAAGGGGTACTTATACCCCTTCTAAATCCTACTAGAGGGTAGCGATTTATCTTAACTATAATCTAATCCTATTATCCTCTATTATCTTAAAAGTACCTCTCTATAAATATATACCTCTAGGATAGAACCTATTAGAGTATAGGTACTATCCTAATACCTACCTAGTGTTACGATCCAGGTTTTGGACACAGGAGGGGCCCTTGGGGGGAACCCTCTCAACCAACCGTAAGTGTCGCTCCAGGCGCCAACGCGAGGCAAGGCCTAAAGCACGTGACCGCTCGCCAGGCCAAGGACGAGCGCTCGCCATAATCGCGACGAGCGCGACGAGCGCATTATGTATATAGATGAGAACAATGTACCCCTATAGAACATTGTGATCAACCTTAAGTTATTATCGAATACTACTATTTGATACTTGGAACTACTTCAACCTCTTGTCTATCTCTACTTACTCTAATCCAGAAGTATACCTAAGAAAGGCTCCTCAGTGACACCAGCTGCTTTATATTGTAGCCACTCTACTAAGGACACCCCACCTTTTAACATTTTGATCACCCTCAAAATGAGCGACATCGAGATGGACACGGCAACCCCCGACTCTATAAGCATTAGCCTAGGAAAGCTGAAAGGTAAAGCTCCCCTAACTTATAATGGCGATCGTAAGACGTTAAAGTTATGGCTACTTTAATGTAACATCTACTTCCATATTAACGGATACGTGGTAGACGACGATAAAGCAGTGCTCGTCACTACTTACCTCGTGGGAGAAGCACTAGAATAGGTCAACCCACACATTATAAAGTATATAGATAATAACGTCATCGACGCAGAAAACGCCATGATGTTTGAAAGCTGAGACGAATTCAAGAAACAAATCAGTCTGGTCTTTAGACTACAAACGGAAAAGCCAATCGCGGAAAGAGGCATTCAGATGCTACGACAAAGAACCTCCGTGGCCGACTACACCAACAAGTTTCAGCAGTATGCTACCATCATAGGATGGGACGACGACGCACTAAAACGCATGTTCCGACAGGGTCTGAAGCCACAGGTCCAGGAAGAACTTATGCGCACAGGCGCGACCATTGACACATTGGACGACCTCATGAAGGAAAGCATAAGGATCGACAACGGACTGCATAAACTGGAAATGGAAAAACAGAGTTACGGGAGGGGAAGCCACCAACCTAATAGGGGTAAACGAAGGGATTTTATTCGCGTTAATCGAAACAACCGTACCGCTGGACACTACACTTCTAATAAACCAGAACCTATGCACCTAGACAACGTAAACAAGGGTAAGGGCTAGAAGGTGAAATACTAGAAAACGGATACAGGAAAAAACGATAAAACATGCTATAATTGCGGGAAGGAAGGACACTTCGCTAGAAACTGTAAGTAAAAGAATAAAGTCACCCGACAAATTAATATAATTGGCTAGGTTCAGGACCAATACATAAACGAGTGGGAAATCCTTGGGCTAGCAGACTATGAAACCCGACTACCCGTATCACAGGCTATGAGCGATGAAGAAGTAATCCGCCTATACGGGGATATCTCGCCATACGAACTAGATGACAAAAATAAGGAAAACGTTCTACCTATGGATCCGCACCCCGGAAATAAGGTGCGAGGACCTTGGGACAACGACGAATATATGAAGATATTCGGCCTAGTACTAGAATATTATATTAGATAATAAACGATAGAGGAAAAGCTAAAGTAAGAACGCAAGAAACAAAGAGCGTTCGCCTGCAAGCGTTATTAACGCAGGAGGACGGGATGCTAACCATCTATCGAGAAAGACGTATGCTAATAATGCCTTGAAACAGGACACCACTGTAAAGAATTCCATACGGATTCTTAGAAGAAACATAGCAGCTAGAAAACCGTATACGAGCCTCTAAAGCTACGATACGACGACGACTGGCGTAACCCTAGATACGGAACACTCCATTATATATTCTGCACATACAACTATTGCGACTACCACTATGAAGCCAAAGTCAGCACGAATAGATTCCCGCAACCGAGGGGAATGTGTAAATAGAGCTGGTACGACTGCTAGAGGGATACATGCGTAAGCTACCTATGGGATAAGCGCTGCACGAACCACTTCCCTGGGTATAATACAGAAAGCTAGATGGAGCGAAACGTTATTATAAATAAAAAATGCACCAACGATCTATGGCAAACGTGTATGAACTACGAATGTAAACAATACATTCAGGATAAGCTCGACAACGGATTTGACGAGTACTCTTTTTTAGAAAGAAATCGGAAACTAAACCTTCTGATAAGTGGGATACTGGAATCGGACGAGGGAACTGATTCGCCCTAAGAGTTCGACGATGTGACGCTATTGGAACTACAGGAGAAGAGCCACTCCGTATAAAAATGAAGCTCAGAAACGTTAATATGTGGGCTCTAATTAATTTAGGATCACAGGGAAACTATATTTTAGGGATAGCTGTGTTAAAAGTAGGGCTACAACCTGTTCTAAAAGAGAAACCTTATTACATCACTGTGGCTAACAATGCGAATGGAGGACTTATTAAGCACGAAGTACTTGAAGAGATTAGTATTATATCTGGACGAAGCAGTAAGGTGAGACTAGATGTTTTTGGCTTAGCCGCCCACGATATTATATTAGGGCTACCTTGGCTGAGAGATCACAACCCGCGTATAGACTAGAAGAACTAGAGGATCTTAATAGGGTATGGGAACGATGCACATACGCCTAGAAAACCTACGCAGTAGCAGAATGCCCTAGTGGATGAGAAGACGATAATGAATATCGGAACTTCGGTCGAGAGTGTGTCTATAAGAGCACCGACTAATAAGCTAAACTAACCGCCGGTAAGAAAGATCGGAAGGTAGAGAATAACAGAGAACCGCATCACTCCGAAGATCCTATAAAGATACATAGAATATGCAGAGATGTTTATAGAAAAAGTAGGACTAGGAGTACTACCGAAACACTAACTATAGGATCACGAAATTGAACTAGAAGATAGCAAGAGCCTAGGGTTCGTACTGATATATAAGTTAACCGAAAAAGAGCTAGTAACGCTAAAAAAGTATATCAAAGAAATGTTAGCGAAAGGATTTATCTGAAAATCTAAGTCCTTAGCAGGATACCCTATCCTGTTCGCGCCAAAGAAAGACGGAACATTAAGGCTATGCGTAGACTACCGCAAGCTCAATGATATGACTAAGAAGAACCGCTACCACTACTAAATATCTAAGAACTACGAGACAGACTATCAGAAGCTAAGATATTTACGGCACTAGATCTTAGAGGCGCGTACAACCTCATACGGATGAAGAAAGGCGAAGAATGGAAAACAGCCTTTAGAACAAGATACGGATATTACGAATACCTGGTCATGCCGTTCGGATTAACGAATGCACCAGTAATATGTTAAGAACTGGTCAACACCGCATTAAACGACTATCTAGACGAATACGCCATAGCATACCTAGACGATATATTAGTGTACTCTGATAATGTAACAAACATAAGGGACATGTTAAAGAAGTCCTTAAAAGATTATAAGTATACGGGCTAGAGTTAAAACCCGAGAAATGCGAATTCCATAAGGAAGAAGTTAAATTCCTAGGATATATGGTCGGAATTAATGGAGTTAGAATCAGCGATGTAAAAATATAAACGATACGAGACTAGGAGAAACCTAAGATAGTTAAAGACATATAATCCTTTCTGGGATTTGTGAACTTTAATCGGTAGTTTATTAAAGACTTCTCGAAAATCGCTATACCACTTATACGACTCACGAAGAAGGAGGAACTATAGAAATAGGGGAAGGAACAAGACAAAGCCTTTGAGACGCTTAAGGAAGCATACGTTAAAGAACCCGTACTAATAGCATTTACTAGTGGACAACCCCTTCGTATAGAAACAGACGCCTCAGATTTGGCAATAGGAGCAGTAATCCTCTAAGAAAAAGATGGAAAATGGCACCCGATAGTATACCACTCGAGGAAGTTCTTATAAGCGGAAGAACGCTACGACATACATAATAAAGAACTATTGGCTATCGTGGACACGCTGCAACATTGGCGATACTACGCTGAAGGATGTTTGGAGAACACCATCTTTACAGACTATAAGAATCTAACGTACTTTATAATAATGAAACAGCTTAATAGGAGACAAGTACAATAGTCTGAACTCCTAGGACAGTACAAATTCAGGATTATGTACACACCGGGAAAAGATAACGGTAGAGCAGACGCGCTCAGCCGACGACACGATATAATAGGAAAGAAAACCGAAGTTTATATGGTAATCTTATAAAAAAATAAGGATGGGTTATTGGGACTATCACAAGAATGCAACATGATTATAAAAATTAGACCTAAGATTCCACCAGAACTTAAGGAAATAATCATTTAATAACACTACGACAACCCCGTACACGGTTACTAAGGTATAGTAAGAACCATCGAACTTATCTAGAGAAACTACCACCTTCCGAATATGAAATAGAAAGTCGAGAATTATATTAAGAAATGCACAAGTTATTAGAAGAATAAGTATGCAACGCACGCACTATATGGAGAATCACAACTAATGGAACTACCTAATAAACTATGGGAAGATATCGCAATGGACTTTATCACGGACTTGCCAGAGTCTGCGGACGAAGCAACTAGATACAAGTATAATAGAATCCTTAACGTGGTTTGCAGATTTAGTAAGGGAGCAGAATTCATACCCTTTAGGAAGAACTTCACGACACAATAACTCGCGGCAATAGTTAAGGATCGGATATTCAGATATTATAGAATACCCCGATTAATAATAAGCGACAGAGACAAGTTGTTCATATCTAACTTCTGGGAAATATTCATGGTATAACTAGGGATTAAGAGAAAGTTATCCACCGCCTATTATCTAGAAACTAACGGATAAACGGAACGAATAAACAGAATACTCAAGTAGTACCTAAGGATATACTATAATCACGCACAGGATAATTGGGTATCGCTACTACCTATGGCACAAATCGCTTATAATAATAAAAAATCAGAGATAACAGGCGTAACACCATTCTACGCATACCACGGGAAACACCCTAATCTCTTTGAAAGAAATTTTCCTAATACTAAAGCTGAAGCAGCTTTAAAGAATATCTAAGAGATGAAGGATATACACCAGAAAATGAAGGAAAATATGGAAAAAACACAATACTAATAAATCGAATATGTTAATAAGAAAAGAAAAACGGCACCTTAGCTAAAAAAGGGGGATAAAGTATATTTACTTATAAAAAACCTTCGAACGAAACGACCTAATAAAGGACTAGACTACGTCAAAGTCGGACTGTTTTTAGTCAAAGAACGAAAAGGACTAGTAAATTACACACTCGATCTACCACGGGACGCAAAGATTAAACCTACATTCCACGTTAAACTATTAGAACCAGCGGACCCCGAAACACCGTTACAGACGACATTCTATTATGAACCCGAAGAGGAAAATGAATTCGAAGTAGAATAAATACTCGACTACTACGTTGAAGGACCAAACCCACAAGACGTAATATACCTTATCAAATGGAAAGGATACCTAGAATCAGAGAACACATAGGAACCACGAGAGAATCTATGAGCTTGTAATATGAGACTAGAAGCCTACTAGAAAACTATACGCCGATAAATAGATAACACAGACGGAACCACCCGACAATAACTGCGAAGGGGCCCAACAAGCACATACTACGGCAAGATATTTTTGGACCTAATCTAGAGAACGAAGTACCTAAGAAGAAGTTAGCGAAGAAAACTAACAGCACTAGAACACGGACATTTCTAGGGCAACGTAGCACGACGTTAGGAAAAGGCAGGAACCTAACTAGGCTCCGCAGGAGTAGCTAACAGGTCTAACGCCCCAACGGTCGACCACAACATCGGAGAAAACCTAACTAAGGCATCGGCGGCGGGACACGGAGCTTCCTCGGCGAACTCTAACTCTCCGTTATCTTGCATCTCTGACGCTAAATATAGAGTCTTCTTGCGCGCCCACTCTTTAGCCTGCTTTAGGATCTTCTTATTGCGAAGCAACCGAGAAATCACCTCCGCTAACAATTTTTTATTATCATCCACCTTCTTTTAATACTCCTCTCGAGTCTTGTCTAAGGAAGCCTAAGACATGTTGACACACGGCTTGCCCAGACGAGTGCACTCGGCACACTTTAATTTCGACTCCGGCATAATGTAATAAACAGCACCAGTTATAAAACACTTATCGCAGGCGACTTCAGCAACGGTGTTTGCGCGAAGGATTTCGTTATATAGACGAAGGTTGCGAATTCGAGAATTAGAAGATATCTTATCTTACGTAGTGCCTAAACGCGGGGCACCACGCACTATAAACTAACTCGGCAATAGACTACGTGATCCGGGACGGATCTTAAGGGGAAGAGGGATAGTGTTACGATCTAGGTTTTGGATATAGGAGGGGCCCTTGGGGGGAACCCTCTTAACTAACCGTAAGTGTCGCTCCAGGCGCTAACGCGAGGCAAGGCCTGAAGCACGTGACCGCTCGCTAGGCCAAGGACGAGCGCTCACTATGATCGCGACGAGCGCGACGAGCGCATTATGTATATAGATGAGAATAATGTACCCCTATGGAACATTGTGATCAACCTTAAGTTATTATCGAATACTACTATTTGATACTTGGAACTACTTTAACCTCTTGTCTATCTCTACTTGCTCTAATCCAGAAGCATACCCAAGAAAGGCTCCTTAGTGACACCAGCTGCTTTATATTGTAGCCACTCTACTAAGGACACCCCACCTTTTAACACCTAGTATAGCTATCTAAGATAACTATACTATATAATAGTATATTAGTAGAGGTCTTTATACCTAAATAGGCTTTATTACTCCTATCCTTTATATATATAAAGGAGTTCTTAGTAGTAGATAGTAGAATAAGTCTTTTTATTCTTTTATACTAACTCTATAGAAATAGAAGATTTTCTTAGGTATTTAATATAGTATATACTCTTATATACCTTTAAGTTATATTAGATCTCTTTTAGAATCCTCTAATACCTATATTATTATAGGCTTATTATAACTTAAAGAGTAGAAATATTATATATATTTTATAATATTATCTAAGATATATAAAATAATATTATTCTAGTAGTACTAGATATATAAGAATCTCTATATTATAGGGAACTAAAAAGTCTCTAACGTTTAGTAGGGTAGGTTGTGCGCAGAGAGTATTCTTGGCAAAAATAGTACGGACTGTTAAACTTAGGGTTAGGTACTTTACTTCATACATTCTCACCCATGCAGACCGACGCAAAATAGCAAATGAGCTCCACAAATTTGCCGATCAGGAATAATCCGTCTTCCATGAGTTTCTCCCCCCAGTTTTGCGAATCATGCCTCAGCTTTGACAATGAGCTCTCACGCATCGAGACCCTGGTTGAGAAACCTGAGCCGCAGGCCAAGAGCTCCAGTACTGTAACCCCAACACAGGAGCTCAGCAACCTTCCTCATCTCGAAATCTGCAAATTGCGGCACATCTGGGGCCACGCTACTGTGTGTCGCTGCTGTCGGAGTCTTCGCGATTATGTCTTGAGAAGGTACCCCTCTCTCATTGCTGGTAACCGTGGGCGCGACTCGCCGACAGCTCTAGATGCGCTGTCTGTTAGCGTCGTATTCCTTCCATCCTTCCCGGACCTCACCGTGCCGCGACTGTTGCTCAAGGCTGGCGCAAACACAATCACGAAGGGGACGGACTCTGAGCACGCACCCGATGTGAATAGCTTTTATTCTACCACCCCGTCGTCGAGGGACGGGCTGCTGGTGCGAGAGGTGGGACCGAGAATCGACTTTGCGCAGATCCGTCAATGGGTCAGTGAGTGCCGAGTCTCCCATGGAGCAGAGTGCTCGCAATCCCAGCTCCCGAAAGACTGGGGTCTTTCTGACCTTAGTACGCAGAACCTGGAGTTCTACCTCATTGATGTGCATCGAATGTGCCTTGCCACATCGGCCATGAGCTCTGCCCCGCCGTACGTGGCGCTGAGCTATCGCTGGGGCGATCCGCAGCGCTCAACGCAGTGCCGCCAGAGCAATTTTGCGCTGATGGCCGCGCCCGGTGGATTGATGAGCGAAGATGTCATTCTGGCACCTACGATCCTAGACGCCATCACCTTTACCAGGGAGGTGGGATTCCGTTACCTTTGGGTGGATGCGTTATGCATTGTCCAAGATGACTACGAACGGAAGCCAATGTATTTACAACTAATGGGCACGGTGTATGCAGATGCAGTTCTTGTACTAGCAATACTTGAGGGAAATGCGGATACGGGCATCTCAGGAATCGGGCATGACCGCGAAGTCCAGGATAGTATCGACCTTCCCACACGCAGCCTTATTAAGAGCACTCCCCGCATCTTCGGCAACGAAACATTCAGTAGTAAGACTTGGGCTACGCGAGGCTGGACGTTTCAGGAAGGGTTGTTTGCCAGCAAAATACTAAGCATTGATAATTTTGCTTCATGGCATTGTCCATGTGCGAACTGGTTAGAGGAGGTATTTCGACTGCTGGGAGTCAAACTTAAAACAGACGATCAAATAGCATCAACACGCACTCAGACACAACAGGCAGGGTCTTCCACATTTATTGACTTTCCCCGCGTCCCGCAACATATGTCTTTGGCAGCGTACGCTCGCCTTGTCCAGTCGTACAACACTCGCTCGCTGACCATGGACGATGACGCTCTGAATGCAGTAGCCGGTGTGACAGGCCGTCTACACACCCTTTTCCCCGATGGCTTCTTGCAAGGTGTTCCACAATTCTTCTTCGACGTGGCGCTTCTCTGGCAACCACGGTCTCCACTACGGCGTAGAGTGTGTACACCCGGTGCGCCTCCGCTCTCGTCCTGGTCGTGGGCGGGTTGGCATGGCGACTTGGATCTCAGCGCGTGGTCGGACGGCCATCTTGTCTACGACGAGCCATTAGTGGTACGTAACAACCGGATGGTCGACTGGCAGAAGCTCAACTGCGTGAAGACCGATGATGGACAAGTAAAGCAGGAATGGAAGCCCATCCAGTTCACGTTTCACGCCCCTCGCGGACGGTTTGAGAACCCATCTGTCGTAGAGATGCCGTGGGCATGGCACGCTCACCCTAGCGAGGAAGCAAACGAAAATACTCGGTATTTCACATATGATCCAGATGACCGCGAGAACCACATGGCAGGGATCAAATTCCGCTTTCCGTTCCCACCATTTGAGCGATATAGGAACGTTGATCACGAGACTTCGTATTCGCATCTATTAAAGGGAAAAGTGCAAGTCGCGTCTTTTATATTGGATACACAATCACTGCTTAACGCTGCATCCCCGCGCGAGAGAGTGGTGGAGGATGTGTATCTGATGAATGAATCAGGCGACCAGGTAGGCTATCTCCGACTGAATCTTTACGACGAGCAGCGGCCAGCGCATGGTACGCAATGCGAGCTTGTAGCGATTTCAGAAGGTATGGTGGATGTTCGGAACCAGTCATATGCAACTGACCCAGTTACGTCAACACTTCAATTACCTGCGCTGAACGAGAACACCGCATTCGATTATTATAACTTTGTACACGTGCTGTGGATTGAGTGGAAGGGAGATATTGCGTATCGACGCGCTTTAGGGCAAGTCGAGAAGGCGTTTTGGGAGAGGGATTGTGCCGGGGAAATCGAAATCATATTAGGTTGATATTAATAGTGCATATTGAGGGTTAGGTTCAGGTGTCACGAGCTTTTATCATAATACCCTTCGTTATTTAGTGTTTCGAAAATCTATGAAGTATGTGGAATGATAGAGCGGAGACGCGTAGGCTTCAGGCAGCGGCAAAAGAGTTATAGAGATACAAAGATTAGTATGAATTTTACAAGGTTCGGCACGGTGAAGGGAAGCTAATAAAGCTATTGTGGGTCAGCCCGCAGAGGACAAGACGCAAGTTGGGGTCAGTTTTGTTTCCGCACGGAGGTGTTGTACAAGTAGAAATCTGGCTTCATTTCCAGAACAGACTGGTTAAAGTGCCACCTGCTGTGCCATGCGCTGCGCCACAATGTCGATATGGTGGAGAGTGCATTCGTTAAGAGCACACCGCGTTGGAAGAGAATGGTGGCTATGGAGCATGTTATGTGGCAGAACCTCTGGTTCAGTGCGGTAGATTTGAGTAAACCCTGGCTGATGGCTGACCATTCGGAATGCTCGCATGCGTGACTCGACTCAGTCTGCTGCGACACAATGTCATGCATACATGGAAATTCCGACGGCCCATGAATCAGTCTATGGTGCTGCCATCAGGTTTGCGGCATTTTTGGCAAGCTTTGGTTTGTAAATCAGCTTCAAATAAACAGGGGCATCCGCAACACGGTTCGGTGAAGGAAGCCGAAATAAGATGTGCTTGGGGTCTGAGCCAATGGAAGTGCCCGTTCCACTAAGATGGTGGCGCTGCCAGATCTGTATACCACAGGGGTAGCCGCCATGTGCCAAGGTTCTTAACCATGCACGCGGAATGTTCCAGGCATCCCGAAGCCCTGGGACGCAGATATCCAAACAAAAACTGCACTGCGGATCGATGGTGTGCGCTCAGCGGTCATTGCGGTACCCGAAAACGCGGCAGATTTGCGCTATCTGATCAGCGCTCATCTTCCACTAAATCTTTGCTGCATACACAAGTTCTGCGAGGAAGCATAGTGTAAGCGCGCCAGGTGTGGGTCAAGCTGAGATGTCGCAGAGCACCCATGAACGCCCGATCGCACAGAAATGCCTTTCAAACCGTGGCAGAGCAGCCCTTCGATCGCGTTCTAAGCGCCTCGCTTAAGCACAGAGCATACCCGAGTCACCCTTGCACGGGCTGATAGTCCGGGATCATTCAGGTAAGCTTTCTTCGCGGGACGTTAGAATCGAAGCAGTCAGCTTAGTGCCGCCACTTTGGGATGGTTTCTACTCCCAACAGACCTCTTGTCGCAACCTGATTCTAGCTAGGCGTTTCCCATTGCACATCAACTGGCGTTAGGTGACTCGGAGTGCCAAAGTATATTGAGCCACTCGTCCCCTCCCACCAAACCCTAAGAATCCGACTAGCGGGAAACTCCGTATCGCCTTGCTCCTGTGGACTGTGCGAAGAGTTGGCCTTCATATTAATCACTTATTGGTCTCTGTTCCTTTCCCCTATCATATTTTTTCGGGTCGCCACGCTGAAACATCTTTGGGCGAGTCATTCGAGCATCCAAGCCGTGGTACTCTGCAACAATATGTTGGTCACATTAAAGGGTGCCCCTTCACTTTCAATCGTTTATAGAAGTCGATGTTATAACGGGCCAGTAGTATTATAGATTCTAAGAAATCACAGATCCTGCCGCATCCGAGATAGACACACATAACATTTGGCATAATTTCCTACAGGGCTTTTACATATTTTAGAGTTACTGTTATTATTCTATTATAAGATTTAAGCGTACTATTTAGCTTAAAAGTGTTATATCTAACTCGTAGTATTTAGTAATGATTAACCATATCTTCTGCACGTAAAAGAATGCCTACTTCTTACCAGCAAGTGCGCATAGTCGGTGCTTCGGCTCTACGCCTACAGGACGGAAGGTTTAGTGCCTTGTCTTGTTACTCTCTGACGGCGCATTTGACGACACATGCAAGCGCCACTGGACTTGGGGCGTCCCGCACATCTGTGCATGGCACCTTCAGCCCTGAGCCATGTTGGACTAGCGTCTAAGTTCACAGCCGTAATCTGACGATTGATATTTGAACAAATCTCTCGCAACGGCTATACAGCTTCTAGGCATCGCCCTTGCTTTGCATCGCCTTGAAACGATGCGCTCCAGCCCGGTCATTGTCAGCGACACGAACCTTACGCCCGTAGTTCAGATCATCACGTGGATGGCCTTAGCCACTAGTGTGCTTGCGTTCTCTGCGCATGCGGGCCTCAAGTTGTACATTTCACGTTTGTTAAGCTTGGAGATTACAGTAGGGTTTTTCGCACTAGTAGGTAGCAGTTATGAGGAGTTGCACACAAAACTAACAATTCTCAGGTTTTCTGCGTTGCACAATCCCTGGCAGTGTCTATTCAGGCTGCAAATGGGTTCGGAAAGCCAATAGATACTCTAAGTCGAGAAACAGTTCAGTCACAGTTCAAGGTAGAAGCAGAAATACATAAACTGTTCTTCGCTGACAATTTGTAGGCCGAATATGCAGCCACCATTCTTTTTATCTTGTCGATGTGCTTGTCGAAACTGGTTATTGTTGCATTCATCAGAACCTTGACGCCAAAGGCTGTCCATCTCCGGATTAACATGGTGTTGGGAGGAATCACTGTTCTATGGACAGTCGCATCGGTTTTCTCCATCGCCTTCGCATGCCAGATGCCTCATCCATGGAATAAACTATCTGGGACTTGCTTCAACCGAGTGAGTAATATTGGAGATATTATCTCCACGGAAACTAACAGCACTAGCTCAATTGGTGGTATGCCGTCTCATCGTTTAACATCGTTACTGAGTTAGGCCTCATTGGGCTCGAGTCTGTGATAGCATTTGAACTGCAACTGAAACGGTCGCGAAAGATCATAGTCATTAGCATCTTCTCATGTCGGGCGTGGTATGTCTAGGCACTTGTAGTACAAATTTCTGAAGCTGATTTCCTACAGCGTCACGATTGTTATTATTCTCCAGCTTGTCTATCTTCACCGCGAGAGCACCGGACAGGTTCGGGACGACCTTTCTCTCGGCTACTGGCGTTCTGCCGTATGTGAACAGGTTGTTCAAAGCCTCGCTATCGTCACAAATTCTCTCCCCTACGCGAAGATGTTCATGCAGAGCTTGGACAGTGGTATGATGCGCATCGATGACACACGGCGGCGCGGAGAGAACTACTCCAAAGGTAGCAGCAGCAGGGCCTACGAGCTACTCGACATATCGCGCGATAGTACCAAACGAAGAGAGGCTTCAAAAAAATACAAGGCTGAATCTGAACGCACTCTAAAAAACGGTATTAGCCAGACCAAAACCTGGACTATTGAGAGGGAACCTGCGATGGACGATGAGATCTCTCAAAAGACAATTGGGGCTGATCCCAGAATTTTTGCAATATCCTAAATCTTGAGAAGCTTCACACCATCTTTGGCGCCCGAACACAAATCTACTGTACTATTATTGGCTACATTATATGTAGATATCTGTGAACTGAACAAAATATTAATTCATCAAGCATGCGTTGCAAGGATCGCAACTAATTTGCACACAACTGGTTGTAGGTAAGTTTGCATGGACATACTACTAAAAACACGCTTGATCATATCCTGCTTACCTATGAGACTTCGGCAATGCGATGCCTTAGTGTATTCTACACATATATCCAAGCTTAACTGTATAGTCTTTGGGAGACGAAGATATAAGAGAACATAGTTTCGCACTATATTAGATACACGGTAGTTAGTTCCTCATCTCCATACATCATGTATACTAATGTTCTGGCAAGCTCTTTTTTCTTAATCGCGATAGTCATTTATCCTATTAAATTGAGCTCCAAGATAAAGGAAATAAGAGGACATCTTGAAACTATTTTGCTACCGCAATCCTTTTCCAATGAGGGTTCATTATGTCGCTAATGACTCAGAGTTCGCACATATGGACGCATACAGATCGAGCTAGCCATGTAAGAGGCTGCAAGATAGAGTCAGCGCCGGACGCCTTGTCGTTCATCCTTGTACATTGCTGTGGGACCAGATTCCGGGGAAGTGGGGCGAGGGGCCGCGCTAGTCTCTGCAGGGTTTCGGCCTCGAAAGCACTAACATCCGCTCCAATGACTTGCGTAAGGAAAGTCTGAGTGAGGAGCTATATGGCAACGTCGATAATGGAAACTGTTCTGAATTTAATAATCGGCCCAATTCTATAGTATCATTTATCGTCCCCAGCTGTGTATCGAACTATTAGCATATCTGTATAGGTTATATAAGTTAGACGACAAATTGCTGCCAACGCTAGCGCTGGGGACAAACCTTATTGCGTGGAAGACCTTTACGAGGCTTAGAAACATGGCGTCTTTAATAAAGTTAACGATTCTGATAGAATGGCTAGGAACTTTATTTGGCTAGGAACCCTTGATGACCCAAACGCAGAACTGGCAGCAAACACAGGGTTTACGGGGTTTGCCGCTCGCGTCCCAACAGGCGTGCGAGGTTCACGTTGCATCCCTGTTCTGTCGCAGGCACGGCGGGCTGGACCCCTTTAACCTAAATACCGTTGCCATGCATGTGGCGAAGCAGTCAGCCGTCGTTCCCTTGGCTAGGCTATTGTGTCCTCTTTTTGGAGCCGCTTTTCTTCTTTACTCTTCTCCAAATACCTGTCATCTTGAGCTGCGATTTGGGCAGATATGGCGGGCAAGCAGGAGTTGATTGAGCTGGGTGAGATCCCCACGAGAGACACCGCCAATCAAGATGAGGCAGCTCTGGCACGGCTTGGGAAGAAGTCGGTGCTGAAGGTGTGTACAATGCATCTGCATACCCCATTGCTGAACATGTCCCTTTCTGACGACCTTGTTTCGATAGAGGAAATTTGGCTTTCTCTCGATTCTAGGATTTAGCTGCACCGTTCTGGTAACATGGGAAGGTTTCCTGATGTGAGTAGCTGATCACCATTCTTCTCTCAGAAATCTAACATTGCACAGTCTCTTCCTTGTTGGGCTTCAAAAGTAAGACGCCGCTGTTAGATGCGTGCAATGCTAAAAATTGGTAGTGGTGGTCCGGCAGGCGTGTTCTACGGCTATCTCACTGCTTGGTTAGGCACAACATCTGTTTTCGCGGTCTTGTCTGAGCTGGTATCGATGTAAGCATATTGTTATTCATCTTTGTGTATCTCACTGATTGAGATAGGGCGCCGACGTCTGGTGGGCAATACCATTGGGTTGCCATGTTAGCACCTCAGCGATATCAAAAAGTCCTCAGTTACATCTCAGGTATGCAACCCCTTTCAGTCTACCCACGGAAGCTTATTTCTCCAGGATGGCTCACAGTTGCCGGCTGGCAAGCCACACTTGCCTCTTCAGCCTATCTGACTGGCTCTCTTATTCAAGGTCTACTCATTCTTACTCAGCCCAATTATGTCCCCCAGAACTGGCATGCGACTCTTCTATTCTGGGCCATCATCACCTTTGGTGTTATTATCACAACGGGTGCCAGCTGGCTCCTTCCGAAGTTTGAGGGAATGATTCTCATCATTCATATCTTGGGCTTCTTCGGTATTATGATCCCGCTGCTCACCCTTGGGCCGCGTGAGGATGCCCATGACGTATTCACCACTTTTATCAACAAGGGTGGCTGGGATAGCCAAGGGCTCTCATTCTGTATTGGTATGATGGGAACTGTGTACGCATTTGTTGGCGGAGATGGTGCTATTCATGCAAGTAACTTTTTGTGATGATATGAATGCTTGCTAATTTGTGTAGATGGCTGAGGAGATTCAAAATGCCCCCGTCATTGTCCCACGCGCCATCATGACCGGAATCTTGATCAATGGTAGTCTCGGCTTTGGTATGATGCTTACTATGCTTTTCCGTTCTGGTGACATCGACGCTGCATTGGAAGCGAACCCGTCGTTCCCGTTCATCGCTATTTTTCATAATGCTGTGCAATCGGTATCTGGTGCCGCGGCTATGGCAAGTTTGGTAATGATACTTTCTACATGCTGCGCCGTGGGAACCCTAGCTTCTTCGTCCCGTGTGTTCTGGGCGTTTTCTCGAGACAGAGGTTTGCCAGGTTGGCGCACCTTGAGCCAGGTAAAGTATCTACAAACTCGGAAAAGGCTTTGGACTAAATGGTTTTCTAGGTCAGCCCCCGTACCTCCCTTCCTGTTAATGCCGTCGCCGCTACGACTGTCGTCGCCTGTATCCTATCATTCGTCAACATCGGCTCCGCCACCGCTTTTAATGGTGTGATATCCGTCGCCATTGCTGGCATCTTCTGCAGCTACTTGCTCGTAGCGTCCCTCCTGCTCTACCGCCGCACCACCGGCGGAATCATCTCTCTCAATGCCTCCACAAACGAATTCGGCCTGACAAACACGACAGGTAAAACACTTTCTTGGGGGCCATGGCGCATTCCAGGTGTTTTGGGCATTGCAAACAATTTGTTCGCATGTGCATATCTTAGCTTTGTGTTCTTCTTCACCTTTTGGCCATCAGTCAAAAATGTCACACCTGCAACAATGAACTGGAGCATCTTGGTTACGGGCTTCATCACCATCTTCAGCGCGGTGTACTATATGTTGCATGCGAGGAAGACGTATAATGGGCCCATCATCGAGGTGGATGAGGAATAGGCGCCTCGAGATCCGAGGTAGGAAGCAGCGTATGGAGCCAACATAATAGGGTTAGTGCTTCTCTACTAGAACAAGGATATGATGGAAAGAATTAGGGCTAAACCTAGTAAATGAATGGTATAGGAACAGAAATATAACCCTCCTTAACACTTGTTCCAACGCAACAACAACTCCTCCTAGAGTCGGTCTATCTATTCCCTTAACTACATAATAGTAGGCCTTCAATGTATTTGCAATACTTGATTAGGTGAAGCAATTCAGCTTCAACCACCATTTCCCACCCTTGACTGGTGCCGGACCCTCCTCTGCAATAATTTCTGCAAGTCCCGTTGTAAGGTCGATATCGTGTACATCAATGCACCAGCGATCATCCCGAGCAGCGAAAAACTTATGTCCAAAGAAGAGCCCAAAGAAAATTGGTATTCCAAGATATGTGGTCATGAAAGAGCTCGTATTCCATTGACCATTCAAGAATACAGAAAGTCCTGATAGGAGCATCAAAAGTGAGAGAATGAAAAGATTGACGTATGTGAGCCACGGCTGAAATCGTGAGCGAAATGGCAGCTCTGACACATCGCGCTGTTGAACGGCATACGCCTTGCGGAAACGAAGGTAGATAACGCCAACGCAGATCCAAGACTGGAATCCACCTGTATTAATAAGGTTGGCGAACCAATTGAAAACCTTTCCGCTTCCCGAGGCAACATTCAAATATGCAAGTGGAGAGAGAGCGGCGCTTGCGGCGAGAGCATGGTAAGGCAGACCGCGTTTATTGCATCGAGCAAAGATCTTAGGTGCGTTGCCGACAACTGCCATAGAATATAAAACTCGGGTCGACATGTAGAGATAAGCGTTACCAGAAGACCATGCGGATGTCACAATGACAGCATTGATGACAGAGTCGAGACCACGAATACCTGCCTCGCGGGCAGCGATCGCCCAAGGGGAGGAGCCAGCACCGGACGAGTATGAGAGCAATATTGGATGCCTAGATGAAACAATGCAGCCAATAGCAAAGACACCGAAGACGTAGAAGAAGATGAGACGATAGAAGTATCGACGACCAGCGATCGGAAGGTTGCGACGAGGAGACTCCATTTCACCACCTGTGACAACGAGGAGTTCAGGAGCGAAAGCGAAGGCGAAAACCGAGAAGGTTAGCGTTGACACAAATGCGACCAGTCTTCCAGAAGCACCTGTGATGATATACTCGTTCATAGGCCCAGGATTGCGCCAGTATCTAAAGCCGTATGCCTCGCCTTTAGGACCGCCTCCGCATACCAGCACGAGCGCCTTCATAAGGAGTCCGAGGATACCAGCAATTTTAATAGAGGCAAACCAGAACTCTGCTTCGCCGTAAACGCGTGCTGAGAAGCAATTCAGGAAGATAATGATGGCTAGGGTAATTGTGATCCATACAGCCACATGGACGGGCGGGTCCCAGTAGTTGATTACGAGAGCGGTGGCTGTGACTTCGGCGGGAACGGTAATGGCAAAAATGTAGAAATACAACCTGCAATATGGTCAGCTTTATATCTGGCAATTCGAGGGACAGATAAGAATGAGCATACCATCCAAGAGCAAATCCCAAGCTTCGACTGAAGAAGCGATTTCCGTAGTAGGCCATGCTACATCCTTTGACGGGTAGATAGGCGCTCATTTCCGTTGTCGCTGTCACCACTCCAAAGACAACGAGAGATAGAATAATATATGAGAGAAGCAGAAAGAAGGGACCGCCCATCTTCAAAGCTTGGCCAGACCCGACGAAAAGACCTGTGCCAATTGTTCCACCGATGGCAATCATCTGCGCGTGGCGGGATTTGAGGGTACGCTTGGTAGTTCCATACTCTTCGGTATCACCCACTACATTGGTGCTGGTGGGGTGAATAGTCGAGGACTCCTCGTACACTATCTTTTTCTCCAAGTCTGACATCTTGGACTTGAGATTTGGATGATGTTGCCGAAATTTAGAGTTATTGAAGATGAGGAACGGGCCGTGCCGATAATAGGGCGTAAAAAGGCTCTTAAGAGTAGATGAGATATAATCTCAACAAAAGTCGAAACAATGTAAGAGCACAGTCTGGTCGACAAAGTCCATCGAGTTGCCGCTTCAAAACCAGCACCATGGCGTCCTAAACTTATACAAGATATGAAAAAGGCTGCATGCTCTAGATCAACATTCAGCTCGGCTTACGCATCATAATTCTTAGCCGTACTGAACCGTACCCCGGAAACTAAGCACCCGTGGCGTTGCCGCCTGCCAGAGAACGCGGGGTCTAGGTTGTCTCTCAAATGTCGCGAACAGTCGCGATAAGTTTGCCATGCTCAAGCCACGCTGTGGTAGGTCGGGTGATGGGGCATCGAGCTAACACTCAATTTAGGGGGTTCATTCCGGCTGGCATCCTCCGACTCCCAATCCTACGAGCATCGACGAGCTAATCTATACACAACGCAGTACAGTGTTTCAACTTCGTCACTAGAAAAGAATCATAATGGAATAAGGCTATAAACATCCAAGGGTGTTTGGGTCTATAATTTGGAAAAGATTAGATGTATAAAGACAAGTTATATGATGATAACCAATATTTCGAAAGGATTTGTGATATGACTCTCCGTTTGTTCAACACAATGGCATAATTACGCCGGTTAGGCCTAAAATCTTATCCACTCAACAATTCATGAGCTAGCAATAAAAATTGCACAGCATCGAGTCGACATTGTGAGATGTAACAGGACAGGCCAATATATGAACTTTTCTTGTATTAATACCTGGAGTGAATGCTACTGTATAAACAAGGTATTGCATGAAGCTATCAATGACCGTTCACCAACCATGCAGACTTCCCTGGCTGGTACCCAGCAGCAACCAGTATGTGCGTGATCTCATCCGCATGCTCCTTCCTTAGCTTCTTGAATGGCTTCCTTGGTGCACCAATGTCCAGGCCTACCTGCGCCATTGCCGTTTTCACGGCACTCGGATAGTTATGAGATTCCAAGAACTTGCAGACCGGGTAGATCTTCCTCCATAATTTCCTTCCTTTCTCCAAGTCTTTCTCTATGACGACTGCGTTATATAGCGCAATCGACAGCTCAGGTATGACGTTTGTTGCGCCCCACACTGAGCCTTTAGCGCCGGCAGCGAGGCCGTAGAATGTGAGAGTGTCCCAGCCGTTAAATGTGGTGATACGTTCGTGGAGCTCAAACAGAAGCTCCGTAAGTGCCGGTCCGTCACCCGACGTGTCTTTAACATACTGTACGCCAACTTCTGTGAGCGATGCCATTTCGCTAGGAGACAGCTTCAGACCGCTCGCAGAAGGAATGTTGTAGTATACAATAGGTAGTTGCGACGTCTCGTGAACTTCGTTCATTAGTTCCCGCACCTGTTCCAAGTTGACGGGATCATAAAACGGCGGAACAACCATCAACGCTGCAGCGCCTACTTTCGCAGCGTGGTTTCCCATATCAACCACCTCGGCGGTTGAGAGGGCACCTATACCAGCAACAACCGGAACCCGACCAGCTGCATATTTGATACAGAGCTCCAGCACTTTTTTCGCTCATCCACAGTCATAGCTGTGAACTCGCCGGTTGTACCGCCGGGAACAAGGCCATGAACACCAGCCTCGATTTGACGGTTAATGTGTGCTTCCAGCTTGCCCTCGTGAACAGAGAGACCATCGTCCGTGAATGGAGTGACTAACGCAACGAGAATGCCTTTCAGTTCCTGAGGTGCCATCGTGCCGATATGTGAAGATTGAGATGCACTTCTAAAGCCGTATATAGTAATGGTAAGCTAGTCAAAGTACGCGAAAGATGTGGCGGTGGATGTGCAAAGAGCGAGCTTAAGCAGCAAGAAGAATATATGGGTTTATCGTTGGTAACATGACTATTCTATTAACAATTTTCGTTCCAGCGGAATGTCTAAATCGCGTGCGACTAAATGTTGCGTACCTTGCGCGATGAAGGCAGTGATCGCTGTCTGAAAGGAACGAACTGCAATTCGGGTTCTTGCAATGGAGACTCCTTCCCTATGCGAATTAGTCCGTCAGCCAATCGGAGAGCGACCATTCCGAGTGATGCCTCCGCGTAGTTGCGGAGCCGAACAGGCTAATTGGAGCACGTCTTTCCGGGTCCCTTGCGAGGGAAGAGGTAATTCGATGATCAGCTAATCAGAGCGACCGAGCACCTTCTAACGAGACTTTGTATCTGATCACGCTGTCCAATTTATCAATTGTGGAGTGGTGATAAAAGCATTCACGTTTACCATTAGCTGATGGCCTGAAAAGCAGTACTCAGCGGATCATCTTGACTTTTCTACTACATGTCGAGCGCGAAGTCAGTTTAAAATTTCATACACAACAGTAAGCCATTGACAAACAAGTATTCACCAACATTATTTGAGTCTGTACTCATCTACGGTGAAGTGGTTCAACTACTATAACACAATATGTGAGCAAGCGTCAAAACATCCTTCGACTTACTCGATTTAGATCATTAGAGAGGCACTTCCGTCTCCGCAACGGATGTGTGGTTTTTTGAGCCATACAACTGCGTAAGAACATAAACTGGCCTGGTTCACTCCTAGGTCTTGTGTTGGTCTGGATGTCCACAAAGAGCTTTGCATCTAGGTCATGGTTAATAGACGCGTCATCATACGTTGGAGGGATTGTCCCCTCCCTAGGTTGCTCCAGAGAATTGAATTAGTACATGCAAGGCTGCTCGGATAGTATAGGGGAGCAGGGGTGCAACGTTATGATGTCTATCTGACCAACAGCGGTAATCCCTCGCATTCCAATCCGCACTCGTGCATCATGGTTATATTTGGTCGTAGTCGATGTAAAGCTTCCCCTATGGTGATTCTATGTACTATGATTTTGGCGATATCAGAACACGATTACTTTACGGGCAATGTTTAGACTATACAGCAAATTATTACTGGTGGGTGCTCCTGTCAAGTGCAATACGGGAGTTAAAAACGTTGTTGACAAAGCAAAAGACCAATTTTTACATCTTTGTAAAGCTTTCGTCAGGTATATTACAGCAACGTACCTCGGCCGCTGGGGACCACATGCCCCGCGAGCGATAGCATCACATGCGATATCCAATGCTCCATATTTCACACACTTGAAGTCCCTACAAATCTTCTGACTCTCTATGAGGTCCAAGTCGGTCTGCATACGATACATTTGTCCTGCCTCGCTAGGAATGTCACCACCAACTGAATCAGCACAGGATCCGTGGTCTATTGCCTGTTGCGCGCAGCTACTATTCAAGTGAGCTCTTTGTGTTGCTATAAACAAGGAGGGCTTGTGGAACTCACATAATCCATGCTGTAAGGAAGTTGTCAGGGAGAGTAGTCTTCCGGTAGGTAAAGCCCATCAAGCCCATTCTTCCTAGGCACGAAACCATAGAAACAATCTTTTTGTTGAGTTAGAATAGTCGAAACTGAACCTTTGGATTCTACTCACACAAGCTGGGTGAACAGAACTAATCCATCATGCATCCAGTTCCCAAGACCATGGGCGAGGCAAGCGCCATAGGAATAAACCCGTTCCAGCGCATTGCAGAAGGCAATTATAGAGACTTTGGGGTAGTATGTGTCTACTTGGGGCAGAATTGAGTGATGCAGCGATAATAGTGGGGATATCTTTGGTCTTTGTACACCTATGTTTTTGAGTATCTTGCCTACGCCTAGCATCGTCTCACTGTGTCACGGAAGGCAGCAACTTAATCTTGAAACAGTTTATTCTAGAATGACTCACTTTGGCTGAGCCTCATGGGCTTCGCCGTTTTATTTCAGCCAAGGCGATACAAAGGAGGCGGCGTTTGCGTCACGCCGCACCAACGCCTAACAATGCCATACGACGCCACATCGACCCCAAGCACCGTTGAACATCATGACACCACAGCAAAAACGTTCGGGATAGTTGGAATGCGCTTCAGCCGTACACCGACTTAATGCAATCACTTTGGTAGTCTAAGTAGGATTTGTCCACTTAAGTGTATGTCTTTTTGCCCTCTCCCACTGGGCGTGAAATCGATATCAACAGCAAGCTTAAGCAAAGCGCCGCATTAGAAGTTTCAAGAGAATAGAATATCACTGATGCAGTCATATGGCAACATCTCAGACGTCTCCATTCAAGACAAATGCCGCAGATGACAGAGTCTTCCCTGTTGTGCGCTTCTCGACATGATACAACTGGGGAATGTGGTAAACGCCACCCATGCCACACTGCCCCAAGTATAGTCGATTTTGTAGACTGTTGGGGAATATAGAAGTACGTCGCTACCCGAGAGCGAACAGAATTAGTGTATTTCTCTCAACTTAGCTACCTTTGTATCCTTCACAATTCATACAATTGATCGGCCACATGGTAATCTACTCTTTCCACAAGCATCTACCCATGTACGCTAGCCCCAATCTACCCAGAAGGTGTATCGAACATGCTATCCTCTACCAATATCGTCTTTGCGCCGTTCCTGGCTACGATGGTATCCGCAAGATACTACGGCACGGGGCCCCTTGGAGATCTCCAGTTATGAGAGTGAACAATACCGTCAAGTGTGCATTTCTATACGCAACCAAAGCCTAGGACGATTCACCAACGTCAAAAACAAAGCATGGAATGGGAGAATCCTTACGTATCACGAATGTTACGATGGGCTCTCCGCTGAAATGCATTGCGATTAAGGTGGCGATCAGATAATATGGACACACGATACAGCACCTGCTCCATGCGGAAGGGGCTTTAGTGGGCGATTTGCGCCGCTGCTTCGATCATCAGTCTAAAGTATGTTATGGTCGATCAGGCTTTGTATTATCCAGCGCATGTACATCTCCTGCAAGTCGGCGTGGAACTAGTGATTATGTGGCTAAGCTGGTTGCGCTATAGGACTTCGGAGCATAAGACAGGGCGATTGCTTCCACTTGGCTCTTTGATAGTCACGGCCATAGCTACGGCGCTCGTCCCTCAGGCGGGCCTACATTAGCCAAACACTAGGACCCTTCCCATGTTAAGAGTACGCTTACTCTGCCCTCCTTTCTTCGTGTAGAGCTAGCGCAAGAAATAACAGATTGTATATGTACTTACAGAATGTGTGCTTTCACTCATCAGCGATAGGTGGCACGGATGCGGATATGAAGTAATATGCACTACGGCCCTAGTGCTTGGATGCGCCGGTGTGATGATTGGAGAGTAAAAGCTTTTGCCGACAGGAATTGTGCTTTCCCTGATAACTGCTATATTGTTCAGCATCTTGAAAAGTCTTACATAACCTACCAACAATTTGAAAATATAGCCCACCCCATCAGGTAGACTTTCAGCGGCATACGCCTGCTTTACGCTTACCACAGCAGTGATTGCGGTAGCCTTGAACGAAAAGAGCAAAGACTTCATAGCGGCTATAAATTGGGGGCATACACTGCCCTTGCTCGTGGCGGTCCTTTCTACCATGGTCACTACAACGATGCTGAGTACTTCCATTATAAATAATGCAGGTATTTCTTCCGTCGACAGGTGTGGTGTATTGCAACGCGCATCCGAAGCAGACGACATGGTTACCCTCCTAGCACTTTTTGGAATTACTGGCATAGCCTCCACTATGGGCATAAATCGTTCGTATACCACGAAACTACAAGTCATATCGGTACTTACGGGGGTCATCTGCTGTTATTCAGCTACTTGGTACGACCGGCGTTGCCACTATGCCGGAGAGATTCATGTCGAGAGAGGCCTTATAGAATCACCTTCGCGGCCTGCTGTAACGCAGAATAAACTTAGCCTAGGCTGTTATGCACCGCGCTCGTATTCGTGTCTATCTAATTGCTCAATTCACCGTAGCAGTTCTGTCCATATGTTGTTGTTCTTCGGACTTGTTGTACCTCTTTGGGTCGCGTTTATCATCTTGAATGGTAGAGATAGCAGAATCCGAACGGAGTCTCAAAAGGGATTGGTGTTTGATCATGCGTACTCTCCACCTATGCCAATGGAGGTGGTGATTAGCATGTATGGTGAGTCAACAGCCTACGTAGCTGCCCTCGTCTCGGATCTACGCTCCACGCCAAAGATTAACAATGCGTACTTCCATGTTTATACAAAGCTCGTGGCTGCCAACACAAATGAGTTCCAAATACATACCAATGCAGACAGAGTCACGAAGATTCCAAATATAGGACGCGAAAGCGAGACCTATCTGTACCATATTCAACATGAATATGATAAGCTCGCAAAGCACACGATGTTCATTCAGGCTGGTGTACATAATAGGCGCGAATTCTTCTCACGCATCCACTACTACTTTGAAAGTAATCTTACTGGCATGCTTAGCCTCGGAGCGCCTGGAACGCTATGTAGCTGCCATGGTTGCAGGGACTAGTTTGGATGGGCTGAGACGTTGCACCTGTTCCCTTCGCTGCACAGTCGGATTTACGGTTCAATGGCATGCTCGTATGTGCACTTGTGCTATAAAGGCCAGTTTATTGTCTCAGCACAAAGAATCAAGGGCATAAGCAAAACGATCTACGATGAATTAAGAGATGCCTTTGTCAAGCCGGCAAGCTGGGCCCATCAGCACGCGCTCGTACATGGACGGGAGGACTCCATAAGTAAGCCAGACCTTGGATATACTATGGAAAGGCTTTGGAATCTTTTATTTCGATGTTAGGGAATAGAAATAGGATGGAAGTGCCCTAGCCTTGTGAGTGTGTGGAGGATGGGGGGAGATATCCACGACTGCCAGTGCCTTGATAATTAAACCTCTGGTCGAAGTCTACAGCACAGCAGTTGGTGATCTGGCAATGAGTGAATAAAAAAGACAATGTATTGAACTTTTTATGTTTTACATGCCTTTGGATTGCTATAGCAAGAAACAGTAACCCTAACAATAGGTATGCACTGATTGAAGGACATAATTGGGCAGAACATAGTTGTTTTCACAGCACATACACACAAGGTGCACCTCCAAGTAAGAGAAGGGGAATAGACATTGCAACTTCCTATATATCCCCCAGTACCAAGGCCTTCCTGCTATCTACATAAAATTCTCGCTTTGAAAGGGTTTAGTGGACTCTTCAGCTCGTGCGGATTGACCGCTCCCACCAGGAACAAGCAACCAGAAACCTAAATGGTCTTGTCGTCCTTACCAACTAGAAAGCAAATTAGTAAGCACTACACCTGCTTTTTTGAACAACTCCTGCGGTTCCTTTTTCCCGCACAGTGAAAAGCCTTGAGGGTCGCTATGTAGCACCATGCAAAATGGGCCAAACAAGTTGCATTATGTTAGACAAGTAGAATGTTACCAGAGACTTAGTGATAGAGGAAAATGAATGGTATGGCTAGCGTCAGCAGTCACTTTTAGGTGTGAATGTAATATGAAACCGATCTCCACCCCTATCTGGTAATTGATCAAGGCCGCTCTAATATGACCACCCTGACCATTTTCTACATCAGTACTCAAGGCTCAGTAGGGTAAGAGGCATCGCATGCTTTCAACTTACTACTCTGTTCTCCCTCCGTTGATGGGAATAGAGCAGCCCTGTCGCCTCCTCGCTCCATATTCTCCCACGAAAATTCTTCTGCACTGACTGTGTCCCTACTGATTTGAGCAGTATGGTGCGATGATGAAAGGAACTTCATTGACACGTTCTAACTTCGCCTTTTAATGTCTTTCTGCCCTTGCCCTTGGCCTCTGCACGTGAGGCGGCAATGGGAAGATTGGCAATAAACGTGCGATAGAGACAAGCCGTAACATGCTGTCCTGAAGGATGTGAGAAACCTACACCGCCTCCTGCATACAGCGGGTGCCACAAACGATAGAGTGTTGTACCCACCCCTCTTCGCGACAAGGTTTCAGGCAATTGTGCCACATTTTAGGTAGCCACGCTACGTTCTTTTCGTAGGGTGTCCTTCCCACGTTTGTTTCGGTGCCCCCTGTTTACTTATTCAGAAAACCTCCATACAAGTCTCTAAAGAGGTTCAAGCCATTGGACGTAGGGTCGTCCCGCCTGCTATTCCCTGTTTCCTCGCACCGCGGAAAATGCATCGACACCTCGCTTAGTATCACTGCAAGTACGAAAACGTCGATGCGAAATTAAACGTCGCGTTTGAATTGAAATGGCACCAGATCACTTACTTCGCTGTCGCAGGGCCATGAGACTAGTAAAGTTGCGATTTTTGGGGGGACAAATCACGTCAGCCCGTGTCACTCCTGATATTGCGTGATTCAAACACGGCGGAACGTTCACTTGGCAGGTTCTATTGCCTCCTAGACTAGGACTAGCTGTTACCTTTACTGGTTAACCAAATAACCGTGTAGCTGCGGAGCTGTAGTTGAACACAGTCCATAACCACTATTGGTGGATAATGTAGACATAGATGAGTAGATATTGTAGAGGAAATAATTTGTATTTCGCGTTAGATAAAACATAATAGAGAATTGCTTCTGCTGATAAAGCGAGGTATGTCGAGCAAAAGAAGAGAGCGGCGAAACGTGTGGCGAACGATAAGTCTAATTCTAGTTACTTAAAGTCCCACTTCGCGCGTCTGGCTAAGTCATATCTCGCAGAACCAGAACATGTAATCCCATAATTTAGCTAGTAGCAATTTCCTAAGCTTTCTTACAACTAATACGCCCCATATCTTGGTTACCATTAAGTCCTTACTTGGGCACTACTACTGAGTTTTAGGGTTGGCCGGCTGATAGTTCTTCCGCATATTCTTTTCTTTGGTTGCACTATCAGTCGTTAGCAAGGCGGTCTAAGAAAGCCACAGTATAGCTGGCGCCCCTTACTTTGTTCTGTGGGTTTCGCGAACGTCACGGATTACCACGAAGAGAAAAAGGTCACTACTCGGGGTTCAGTGGCTAACTATCCAAAACGCTTCAATGGGAACTCACCAAGATTGCACTTAGTAATTAAGCCATCGCTCTATGAAAAGGGAAGCGAGAATAACCCTCCAACTTCCACATCCCGCCTGATTAACGGTGCCGACTGTTATAGTAACGCGGGTGCAACGGTCCAGAGCCAGCCCCAGTAATAGCCCCAGTAGTTCCAAGACCAGTATGAAGAGTAAGAGCCGTTAAGCTGTGTACCCAAATTAGGTCAGCAACTGTAGTTTCTCTACCAATACCCATATCAGCTAGAAGTTCAATTGCCACCATCGAGCAGACGAAAAATATAGCATCGAGGGAAGGATTGAGGTAATAGTCTCTAAACAGGAGATAACTTCGGCATATACCAGGCGGCACTCCGTAGACCCATCTGGTGCGAGACGCAGTAAGTAAAAAAAGCGACCGAGAAGGGTTACGACGACGACAGAGCTGCAGAGCTCGCCAAGGCGAAGGATGACGGAGAATACCTTGCTGCCGGTGCCCATAGTAGCGGTCAGGCTGAATTTTGTTAACACTAGGGGTAGCAAAAGTACAGAGCAACTTAGTACCATGAGAGAGAGATCGACGCAGACTTCCTATATACGAGAGGGGCATTCATGGAGCACATGCTTCGCAAGCTCGAGCAGCCAATACAACACCGACCGATAATCATGCGTGCAGACAGCTAAAGAAGCAAGCGAATCTTCATCTTCAGGGCAGAATACAACTTGAACATTTGATGATGTTTGAGATGTAGGGTCTAGACATGGATGAACTACAGAGTGCATGTGAAAGTGGTCCAAGGTCCAATGAGATAACCCAAACCCCGCAAGACAGGTCCTGGCACAGTGGAGGATGGTCATAGCCTCCTTTAGGGCTGGTCCCAGCTTGAATGCTTGTCGCCCGTCGCGTCGGCGTTGGAGCGTGCTTCGTGGTACCCCTGTATGCTGCTGCAACGCGTCTTTTGGTCTTAATTTGATCTTTCCGATAGCTGAGATAGCAAGTTGTAGTATACCATCAGTGTAGGTCTGTTGCGCGTCGCCTTGTTATGGCATTGCAGGTATTAGTCTGGTGTTAGTTGAAACTTGGTGGAGTGGCCCGCTCGCTTTTGTACCACATTACACAATTCCGCACCGCAGACTTCAAGCCCCTCATATTCTGACCCTGCTGCTCTCACATGCCTTTGTTTCCAGCTCTGCTGGACGCCTCAGCTGAGCGCCTCAGCTGAGCGACTGAAACGTTCTCTTGCGACTCTGCGGTGAACTGACGAATAGAGCCAGGCTATATACTACAGCCCCTCCGTCTAGACTGTGAGAGCGGAAGGACCGGATGGATTCATGCAGCACGGCGGCGGGTTCTCTTGCGTGCTGGCCGAGCTGGGGCTCCCGGCAAGTAGCTACGGAGTCGGTAGCCTCGCCAAGTGGTTGCGGGGTAATGTTGGCATAAGAATAACAGCAATAGCCATGAACCCGATTTAGACATCAAGAGATCTACTCAGCCCAAAGTCACGGGCGAAACTTTGACTCTGCGGCCAATCATGACGGGCCTCGCTGGGCGGTAGCGTAAGCAGATCGATTCGTACAGCGAGTGATCGGCGGAACGCAAGCGCCATCGAGCTGCACAAATTCCATGTCGTTGCATAGCGCTATGTTTTTACGACCTAGGATCTAATCAGCTGGCAAGTCTCCTGGCTCCCCAGCGCCGGAGAAGCTTTGTCAATTATGGCATCAGAGATGGCTGACGCAGAGTAACGATTCATGGATGTAAAGCAATCCTGATAAAATCTCTTTCTGATTGATCTGTTCTGAAGGATGTAAAGCTTGGTAGCTGCGGAGAGAATTTGGCTGGTATGTACCAAGCCCCACGAACAATGAAGCTAAAGCTCCTGTCGCACCGAGGCGTACTAAAAGGATGTCCATTGGAAGATTCATAACAAGCGGCGTCATCGTATTGTGTGTATTGTACCTTGTTTTGGGTAACATCAGATTTCATAGCAGGATTACCAATGCATTTTCTCTCCTTCAACAGTTCTTACCAATCAAGCTGCTAGGAAGATTGATTCCTATTTGAGCGTGCTAGGTTCAAGTAATAATTCGTGAATCCGTGCAGGGCTCTTTTCTTAGCTCTATGACGCATCAATATACCGATCATCTTGACTAGTAGCAACTACTTTTCTCAAACCTCCATAGCTGATGCCTTCGTCTGCAACAGCTCCATACTTCTTACTAAGCTCTACGTTACTATTTCTCATTCACACACTAACCCATAGCGGTAGCTGGAGTCAGGGCTGAGCCCAATTTTTATTCAAGGACCAGATATTTAAGGTTTATAAGAGATTATAGTATATAGCTAGAGTCTAGTATATTTTAAACCCTATTCTAGTTTGGTTCCTAAAGACTAATATACCCTATATACAAGTATATTGATTAGTATATCAAGTTATATATTCTATATAATTTATACCCCTATAGCCTATCTATTTAAAGTTAGTAGGGTTCAATCCAGCGGTTTCACCCTGTGCGACTGCTGACCATTTTAGGAAAGCTTGTATCACATCGCCAGTCTGATGCACAGTCACTGGGTCTTCAGAATTCCCATGGAGCTAACAGAATCAGTTTTGCACCAAGCTCTGTACTAGATAAGATAGCTTGCATCAGATTACAGAATCGTGATGTCTTCGCACTGGCAGGCCGAACATTTCACCTATACTTCAATAGGTGTATCAGGGTTCTTTCCACAAATCATACACTGTGCCTTGATGACACTAAATGCACCATCATTGTCTGTAAGCTCCTCCTTGCGCCTTAAATAGGTAGGGTATACTACATCAGGTTCTGTATAACAGAAACGAGCAATAAAAGCTGGAGCTTCTTTGGCGTTGATTCAGAAGTCGTACCACGTGTCTGGCTCTGATGGAAGAACACCGTACGGTGGAAACTCATAACCATCGTCATTATGGAACCACTGCATCAAAATGTTGCCATCTATAACAGTGCGCGCGTCTACGATAGCAAGGATATCCCATGCGAATTTTGATTTGACCTGCTCTTGAAGCTCTTTGTCTGCCAGCTCGGACTTTAAATCAGACACGTTGCTTGGGGGAGTGCGCGATTTGACAAGGAACAATGGCTTGTCCTATGGTTCGTCACCAGGAACCATCACCCTATTGAGAGTCTATAATTTTGCTATCAATATTGCCACTTTCAGTTCTTGACTTGAAAAGATGACCTGCAGGCTTAGCTTCCTCAGCAACCCAGAATAACAGGACGCGCGACATCCATAAGGAATAAAGGAAGAGAGGAAAAGATCCAAAAAGTTGCGAGTGCTTATGATGTTATCATTGAGATCGTGTGGCGTAGAGGACGAATGGAGACAAATAACTCTACAGGGCAGAATATGTGATTTCAGATGCGCTGAATCCTGCAGTGGTTGACGCCTCATTTGTGTGAGAGCCTAGATGACGGATGCATGATGTGTGACTACGCCGCACCGCTTGAACGTGTAGGAAGCAAGGGCTACTCAAAACGAGCTGCAAGCCAATTTCGGTAAGTGGGCGACGCTCAACATGGCTTCCACATTGGAAAGATACTGACTTGCCATAGCTGATCGTCAAGGTGTGCTCCTAGCCACTGGACTAGATAAAATGAGACTCAACCCCTTCGTGTATCATACAGTGTACCCACATCCAAGCCCCGAAGCGTATCCTACGAGGAATCCAGTGTGGTTGACAAGTCGACCAATTTTACCACGACTGGATGACTAGAGCAATTGGGCCTAATTGACACACCAGCTTGATAGCAGGTCCGTTTTGGTACTTCATTGATGAGGATTACATTGAAGACAAAGTTTGCGCCATTTTATTCTCACATGATTACTTCGCTACGGAACGTTGTTGCCATGTTATTGGAGGATATAATTGCACCACGCTTTTCAATGCAATAGTAGGCACTAATTTGTTGAGAACAACAACAAACGAAGCTACGGGGAATGGTTTAGTGGCGTCGCTACAGCTAGCCCTAAAGGCAAAGAGGCGGAGAGGGAATAAAGTGGCGGCCTTGCATAGGAGTGTGGCGCAATGACTGCCCTTCCTTGGAAGCAGCGTACCGCTATCTTCCGCACCCATAATTCTGTGCGCACGATCCGGAACTTCTTCGATTCGTTCTTGTACCATTGCCATGTACTCTCAATTCGCACATGGGATGGGCTTTCCTCTGATCCACCTTCGTAGATGGTTTAACGCAAACGATGACTCCCGGCGTGTCTTGTGGGTGCCTATCCCTTCTGTCGCGCAAAGGCCACCAGCTCGTGTAGCGAGGGCTGAGAAGACTCCCTCAAAGGGCGCTATGACTCTTGCGCGATACGATGTCTCGGTATATATGTCCGTCGCCAGGATAATATGCCGCTTCACAACCATCCACCATGGCGACAGACTCCAGTGCCGAGGTCTATGACCTCCTCATCCTCGTTGATGCTACATATTCCATGTTCAACTACCTTGAATCGCTCAAAACCTCCCTACCGAAGGTCATTACCATCTCCAATCTCACCAACAGCTTCGCACGTATTGGGCTCCTCGCATATCGTGATTACAGCGAAGCGAACCGCAACAATGATGGCCTGCTCGAGTGGAGTGGCTGGCACGACCAGGATCACCAGGCTGACGGGACTATCTCAGCGGATACACTGGTGGCGAGTGCTACGAGGCTCGAGCCCATTGGTGGCGGCGATTATCCAGAAGCTACCAAAACCGGGCTTGCGCGCGCATGCTCATTGATGCGCGAGGACGCGACTACCATCGTCTTGTTGTACACAGATGCACCGCCTCATTGCTGGATGGTGGCCGAGAAAGATCGAGGTAGCAACTATCATGCCGAGCAAGCGGCATTGAAGGCCACGGGATCCTATCTTGGATATGGGCCGTACTTTGCCGACTGGGTTTCAGCGTGTAAGCATCTGCATCAAGGGCCTCGCAAAGCCCATGTTTTCTGCTTCCTCGACCAAAGTCTGGGGAGTCATCCGATCAACTCGGGATACTACACATACCTCAGCACAATTACCCGCGGCGCCTGTTTGTCTCTGACCAATGCGAAGCCTCACAGTATTGCGCAAGTTACAGTTGATGTTCTCTTGGCGTGGATGGGCACCGAGAAGGCGGGTACGACGAACACGGTAATGCCAGCCAAGTTGATCCGGTACAAGAACGGCGACACCATCAAAAAGATCAAAGATGAGAAAGACCCCAATGCAAACTCATATTTTTGGGCACATAGCCCCGCAGCAAAGGCCTGGCAGGTCATACAGCAGAATCAAGAGAGCGTCAAGTTGAAAGAGCAGCTACAATCAAACCTTGCGGAGATCATAGTTGATTCCGACGTGCTTAAAAAGCATCTACCCAGGAAAAAGACGCCGGTGTGTGGCTTCGCGCAACGATATGCGGAGGACCCACATTACAAGAGCATGGTTGTTGAGCAGCTGAAGCGTATCATCGAGACCGACGTGACTTCCATGTCTCTCAACCCTGTCTTTGGAGTTCTGTGGCGTGCTGTATGCAATGACCGGGAGAATCCTGCGCGCGACGGACTTATTGCGGCCTTTGGACTTCACGTCGACAAGATTGCAGATGCCGAAGAGAAGGTTCAGATGAAAAATTGGCTCGAAGAGTCCTACGACTATGCAGCAGAAGTTCTGGAAACGCTTGAGTCGATTCCACAAGATGAACAGTATCCATGTGTGTTTCTTGACCCTACCATCGAGTTTCAAGCGGCGCGGAAGAAAGGCGACAAGTATGATGATGATGAAGAGGACGAGAGCAACCGTTCCGTTACAGCCTTCCGTCGCGATGAGCTCCTCGAGATTGGCCGCTCATGCGATGGACGTATCCTCCGTCGCCTTGGAAAAGTCCTGACCCGTGTCACATATGTTGAATCCGCCGCTGATTTACCAGCACACATAGCAGCAACGACCAATGCCGAAGTTCCAAAAATACCCCTTGCAATGGCTTCCAAGAAGTATGAGTGGAAGTTTTGGAAGATGCTACTTCACGTCGTTCTTCCTGGAACAATGTTGTCCGCGCGCCCAGCTACCGTCCTAGCAGCCTTGGCGATCAGGATCGGGCTGAGACCTCTTTTCGAAGTTGCTAGCGCTGCTATGCTGTTTTGGCGAGAGCGGTGGAACAACCTGGAAGTCCCTGAAACGTGGAATTCAAGTTGTTTGGGGCTTCTACTTGATGCCGACACGGAGTACCGACAGCAGATGGCAAAGGCCAACAAGGAGTATTCTCAGACAGAAGACGCACTTCTCCTCTCCTTGGACCGCGATCTTTTCTCGCTTCTGGTCACGTACCAGCACACGGGAACAAATCTCCTCACCACGCTTACAGCCGAGGTTGGGTGGACACCTGATAAGGCTCGAATGTCAGTAGGACCTGTCGTAACATGTCGCGGCTGTAGCTATCCACGTTCAATAACTATCATGAGCGAGAAAACGGGTGGCAAGTGCGGCCTGTGCGTAGTCAAGGACTGGGCAAACTCGGAGCAGAGGAAGAAGTCTATCGAAGCTCATGTCACGAAGGAGGATACTGCGGCTTCGAAAGCCACTTGGGTAGAGTGTAGTATGCGCACTTGTCGAGCTCAATACGTGTGCTATAATCCCGATGACCTCAACGTTCGCCCGAAATGTCACTACTGCCGCGTCCAATCCAACCTGCGCGAGGACCAGCGTAGCAACGATCCAGCACCGACATTGGAGTGCACTAAATGCCTGAGTAAGATTATCTGGCCCTCTGAATGGCGGGCTATGGCACCACAACCCTTTTGTTGCACTGCTTGCATCAACGAAAAGAAGACTGTGGTTGCTATTGATACAAATGCTGAAGAGATTTGCAAAGAGAATGGGCAGACTTGGCTCCTTCGGAATGATAACGCAGTACTCAAAGAGCCGCTAAAACGCAGTCTTTTCCACACTATCTCCACTGTTGGCCCTGAAGTATTTCTAGCAAACGTTGAGATTCTGCCCATTCTCAAGCAAGAAGCCGTGCTCACTATTCGAGGAAAGAGAATCCGCAATCAACCAACTATGATTGCGTATCTCCGGTCATGGATCGAACGTCGCACGGCGGAAAAGACACTTTGCAGCCTCTGCTTCAGCACTTTCCCTAAATCTCGTCTCCAGCCAGCTTGCCGTCGTCGTGGCTGCCACCAGCAAATCTGTACAGATTGTCTCAATGGCTGGTATGGGCTTAACACTGCTGGAAGCATCATCAATACCGCAGCACTTTTCTGTCCGTTCTGTCGCCGACCCCCAGCGGCGCAGACGCTGGCGTCATATGGAATGGGCATTCATGCTGTTGGTGACTTGAGAATGGCGGTTGAGGAAAGGGGTCAGTGGATTCACGCATGGTGCTATGATTGTGGCAAGGCAAGGCGGTATATGGAACGCGAATGCGTCCGCGGCGCTCCCGAGGCCATCGAACGATGGAAATGTGAAGAGTGCAGCGTTTCCGCCTTCGAGCGTGCTCGGCGTGCAGAAGACGAAGCACGCCAAGCACTTGAATTAGCTAACCGCCTTGATGCTCGCGAACGGTTTGAAGCGCGGGAGGAGGCACAACGACGCCTGCATGTCGCTCAGCGACGGCGAAAAGAACTGGAATGTCCTGTAAAGCATTGTCCAGGATGCAAGACGCCAACACAAAAGATAAATGGATGCGACCACATGACTTGCTCGATGCCTGGATGCAGAACACATTGGTGTTGGAGCTGCGGGAAAGGGTTCGACTCTGGGAGCATATATCAGCACATGAGTAAGGAGCACGGGGGAATGTATACAGGAGGAGCGGGATTGGGATATGAGTACGATGATGAGGATGATTACGACTAGAGCGTCAAAGGCAATGTGCGTTTTGTCGATGCCCAGATCGCGGCTATGTTTGGTAGTTTGCTCGGGTATTCCAGCTTGTGACCTATACCCTCTTCTTTCTAGCCATTAATGTGAAGCTTGTTGTGGACTTCGTCCTTCAATCATCGTGTTTTGGGTTCTCACTTTGACGGACAAGTCGCCGCAGGATGTGTGGCTGAGTAGCGTACTCACGTGGCAGGTGGCTTAGCAAATGTTGGATGCCTGATCACGCATGCCTCAGGTGCTGCACTTCCTCAGCTCTATTTTCCACGTACATCACTCGCCACAACATAAAGCCAACGAAAGTACCGTCGTCGTTGATTCCTCGTCACCCCGGGATTTTGGTTGTCCATATCATCTATTTCGTGTCTGTAATATCTGTGCCTTGGTCAGCAGGCTCGAGGCTATGGAGGACCAACGATCGACATACACATATGTGCCACTCAATGAGGCAAAAAGAGAGATTCGGCTGCTTCATTTACTCCCCAAGATCGCCATAAAAATGCATAACGGTCCCATGAGCGGGAGCCACTTTGTACATCAGAATGCCAGGCCGCTTATCGATGATGCAATTCGTTGCACTTCGAGCGTTGCGTCCCTAGACAATCCGCCTCCATTTGAAGCACTATCATACGTATGGGGGGATCCCAAAGGAGTCATACCAATCGATTTTGATGGCCATGACTTTCTCGTAACGGCAAATCTTCACTGCGCACTCCGCCATCTGCAGCTCGAGGACGAAGAACGAATCCTTTGGATCGATGCGCTTTGTATCAATCAAGCCGACGTTGATGAACGTACAAGCCAAGTTACTCAAATGCAATACGTGTTTGGCCTAGCCTCGACCGTTGTGGTGTTCTTAGGTGAATCGTGGGAGGGTTGCGAAGTCGCTCTGGATTTTGTCAAGCAGCTCGGCACAGATCCAAATTTTCACATGGACCCTGGCTTAAGTCCTCATATTAGGTCTCATGGAGAGGATATCCGCTCTGAGCATCTACGGCGTTCTTTAATCACTTTATTCTCGCTTCCCTGGTTCTCACGCACATGGATCGTCCAAGAGTACGCGCTTGCGCAGCGAGTAACCTTCCAGTGTGGGCGATATCTCTCTAATGACAGCATTTTGGATGCGTGCGTTCTCAACTTTACCAAGCACATGGGAAAGTGTTGCCAGTCAGCATCGAAATTGGTAGGAACATGGCCGTCCCTTGACACCAACGTTTGGTGCAGTCTCGAGAATTTCAGTAACCTGCGGCATCTGCGTAAGAATAGACATGCATTCGATTTACTGCATGTAGCGACAATGTTCAGAGACCATGAGTCCTACGATCCACGAGACAAGATTTTCGGTGTATTAGGATTGGCAACTGACGTCTCCAAAGCAAACATCAACCCGGATTACAGGAGTACTTTGGAAGAAGTATATCTGAGAGTTGCCACAGCTTCAATTCAGAACTCTCGATCTCTTGACATTCTGAGCTATAATTTAGGTCGAAGTTACCCTTCCTTGCACGTTCCCTCGTTCATTCCTGATTGGAAGTGTATACTACCCAAGCCATGGCTAACCCCAATTCAAACGCGGTCCGAAATTCTGCGGTCAAGGATCTACTATACTTGTAGGAACAGCCATGCAGAGCTTGAATTATTTGCCCCAGGAATGGCCAGGACGAGATGTATCATCGTGGATAGTATTTCAGAGTCCTTATACTACTATGATTATGCCGATTGGAAAGGCTTCACAAAAGCTATGTGTGAAATGGCTCAAGTAGAAGACATGACGCAAGTACCACCCGGCCCAGGACTGAGTCCATTATGGCACACTCTGTGCGGTGGAACACTATTATCCAAGCATACTACTGGAGCTTACTGGTGTCCGGTGCTGGTGGAAGATGTGCTGCGTTATGAGCAATGGCAGGCATGGATGGAGTCTTCCAAAATGGAGTCACTTATGGTTGATGGTGTTGTGGGTTTCAACAGGCTTTTTCATGCGGCATCTGCTGGACGAATCAATTTTCTCACGTCTAAGAGATACTTCGGCCTGGGGCCTGGAATTGCCCAAAAGGGCGACCTTGTAGTCGTCATGCCTGGTGGAACAGTACCTTACATAATACGCCCCGTTGTGGAGAGTGATCCGACACCTAGCTTGGCTGCTGGAGCCAAATGCGGCAGATACGTGTTTATAGGAGATGCATACTTCGACGGCATGATGAAAGGAGAGGTGTACGATGAGGAGAAGCTAGAAGACATTGTTCTCGTGTGAGTTGAAAACATACGGAGAACGTTCGGTGGATTTCCACAGACTGTGGAAAAAGCCTCCCATCAAGTATGTTGTCTTTATTCTCAGATATCTCAGCCGAAACTATTCTCCAGCAGAGGAAGGCCATAGAATTATACTTTGCTGGATCCTTGCTGACAGACCATGTTCAGGATATAGGAACTTTGGGTCCGATCTCTCCCACCTTCGTTGCATTTCCGGATCACAAGCAGACCAACATCAAGCGCATGTACTGATGCTTCTCAATTTCTCGAACTCCTCCACACTTTCCACAGTTCCGTTCTCCCCATACTGTACTCTTACCTGCTGATTACTCGCCAACGACGGGTCAGCATCAAGATAGTTTAGCGGCTCAAATCTGATTGCCGAGTGTGCAGCTGTAAACATTGTGTTTGGCAAATCTCCTGTGTGCGGCAAATGATGCATGCCTAGATTCACCCACACCACTATGTCTTCCTGCTCAATCGACTCGCCATCAAGAAACCTGGAGAAGTCCACAAGCGGATCTTCTGGCGCAAATTGGTTATATGGGTCTGCGGCGCGTGGTTCAGTGTCTTTGTGCTTCGTGAAATAAATGTCATGAGAAGCAAAGGCTGCGGCTTTGAGAGCATTACTAGAGTTTAGGCTGGTGAGATGTGAGGTGCCGGCACTGCGCTTAATCCGGTATCCCGGGAACTCTCCAAAGCGATTTGGAGAGTCTTTGTTCACGATGGCGTGAATTGTTGCATCATTTGCAGCCCAATCAGTGCTGGACTCGCTCTTCATGAAGCTTCGTTGGGCTTTGAAGGTGTAATGTACTCGTCCTTGGGACCAAGGATACTCAGTACTTGTTGGTACAAATTCAACACTTTGTACAGTGTTCTTCCTCCCCAACACATCAAGATCTACCTTGAACGTCAGAACATGATCGTGCAGTGACCCAGACAGATGATCGTGGATATGGAAGCCGTATTCAGAGTTGCCTTCCCAGTACGTAGCGGATATGTATCCGGAGGCTCGTACCGAAATCTCGATCGCACCATCGTAGAAGAAATTATAATCAATAAGAAAATCGTAGTTTCCGACTGTAGAGATGGTGCGCACAGTGAATATGATGTTTTTCGCAACGCTCGTGTATGGTGCACCGGGCTGAAAGGAATGTCTGCGAATTGAGAACCCGGCATCGTATTCAAATACGCAGATTGCGTCTGTCTGGGTCCTTGTAATATTGCCCTCGGAAAATGTGGCATTCAGATACGTGGCATACGAAGGGCAATCATAGCCTTTGATGAGTGGAACGAGGGAAGAGCCCAGGCCCGCCACGGTGTCCCAAAGAGTGGTCTGGGAGGCGAACGGATCTGAGCCAGAGTACGCTGTAAGTGCCTCCTGTAGTGCAAGCTCATATATGAGGCGATTCCCTTTGTACCGCACGTCGTGGAGCGAGAGCCCTATGCTTGGTGAGACAGATGTGTAAAAGGAGAAGTCCATCCAAGAGAAGTAATTCTCCTTCGCATCGACTTCGAATCTCCGACTTCCTTGTGATACTGAAATTGGAGGGGGAAGGTCATCGAGTGGTAATTGATGTCCTTGCCGGTCGGTTGATGTCCAATTTCCTTCTACATTTGGAGATGGCTTCTCGAAATCGGGCGAGAAGATTGCATCACGTAACTCTTCCGTGCTCTCGTAATAATTCCCACGCGAGTACCAGCCTGTAGCTTTCCAATCTGTCCAGTTGCGGCTGGTAAGGTCTATGCGTGCATAGAGTCCCAGTGGGAGAAGTGTCACACTGCTGATGCCAGACGTGGGTATCCTTATGAAAGCAACCCAGGAAACAGTTCGGCCATCTTCTTCCCAGAATGGAGTGGACAAACGTAGGCCCACACCTCCCTCGGCGATCGTCTGATAGTGTTAGCAAATATAACATACAATATTCACATACGCACACTATTCCAAAGTTCTTTCGTGATATCTTCGACTTCGGCACTAAATATGTACTGAAATTGAACAACATCCTCAATTGAGTAAACTGAATTAACTTTGGTTTTCCCTGGCTGTGCATTATGGAATGGGTATGTCAGAGGCTCGACTGTTGTAATATTTGTCGCAGGTAAAGGTCCGACAATATACTCCTGCCAGTACAAATCTTCGTGTCCAAATTGGACCGTGGCTCTTGCATATCTTGCAGGTTCTTTTGCATCCTGATCCAGGTAAGGAAGGACATCGGTTTTATTCGGATGCAATAAGTTCAATTGATAGCTGCACATTGATCAACATATATTGGTCCAGTTTGGTAGCATCCTACTGACACGTAGCTGTCGCGGCTATCGAATCGATGGTTAGCTTAGATTGCAGATTTGATAGTTTGATGGAGAATCACCTGCTTCCATAATTGCCAGTCAAGTTTAATCTCCGCCGGAGAAGAGCATTTATGCCTCTAGACTCTTCCTCGGACAGAGATTGCCAAGGGTTCACGCGCGGTGAGCTGAAAACTCGCTGTTCATTTGTGCGTCGCTCATCCTGGGCATGAACGGAGGAAAAGAGAGCTGCAAACCCCACCGCAACGCACAGACCTCGTCTCATTGTAGGATACTAATGTAACGAAAGACCCGAAGGTGGAATCCGTCGAGAAATACATACTCGTGGATCTGACATGGCGGTGTATATATGTTCAAGTAGCTCGAGCTGACGGTAACACAATGCCCGGGCCGCTTTTGGCGCCCTGCAGCAGATGATGGCAAGGAAACCTTGAAAAAACATGTTGAGGTATCGAATTCCAGGCCGAATCCAATCAACAACGTACTATGTGTGCGTCGATCGCAGGTGCGGTCGCTCCACATTGACATCGATGTGAAGGCAAATGGTGAAGTGTACCATGTTGTGAGGGCACATTGCTGAGAGTCAATAAAGCTATAGAATCCACTTTCGTGTTGATAAACTCTTCCACTTTGAGTTCAAAGTTTGTTTCTTTTTCTCATGGGTCACACGAATTTCGGCCCCATAAATATATTATGACGCGGTGAGCTTATGTGAAAGGCGGGGCTCGCTTAGTTGAAGCCAACCGGGGCAATTTCCATGAAACCTTGCAACAGCAGGGAACAAATCAGATCTTGTTCACTGACCAGCTGTCGAAAGCAGATCTTAGTGAATCGTTACAAGTGGGGCGTCTAAATAAAGTATGGTCTTATTATTTGAGTTCACAATTTGCACATCAAGCGCCACGAGGGTTACACTTGCGCGTTAAGTTCAAAAGCTCGTCATATCTCCACCAGCACCGTATCGTGTACATCATAGTTGAAGCCAGCCTCTAGCAGTCCGATTGTTGTGATCGAAACGCCACCCCAAGATGACTCGGTGGCCGGATCGTGTTGGCATATGCATCGTCTGGTAGTATGACAAATTTTTGCTCTTATTTTTTGCTACGGCTACTATAACTTACACGTTGATCTGTCCTTAGTCATTGATGATGAGTCGTTAATGTTATGAGATTAAGGGAGAAGCCCCAAGTGGCTTCACATACTGTGCCCAAACGTCCAAGAATGCCTTCCGATCTTTCTTGTTTTGGAACTTGATCTCCAACTCCGAGTATCCAAACCTGTTCAAGTTCCCAATTCTTGATGGGCTTGAGCTGCTATCACTTCCGCAGGTGCCGCGCAACGACTTGCTGGAGGTCACTGTTGACGCAATCGACACTCTTGTACCATATCGAGCCAAACTTGAAATTCCCATGGAATCATTTCGCTTGCTCATAATGGCCGGACTTGATGGCTCTTCGCTGATTATTGAACCCTTCGATGCCTTGCGCCGCTGGAAAAGTTTGTCTGGTGTCCATTTTGCAGGATCTTTTGAGAATACGAGGGTGAGCTTGTCGCTATCTTTTTTGGATGTTGAGTCCGTCAGCCACTCAAATGCATAATGAGGCTCTTCGACCCAGTGACCTTTTTCCTCCAGCGCACTTGTGTAGAAAAGTAAAACTAATACATCGCATGTCGCTGGAACATCCCGCTCCAAGTGTGTCTCGCTTCGTCGCCAAAGTCGCAAATTCCTTCCTCGACATTCGGTTGGGTTCTTGTTTGAGGAAATACTGAGTATTGGTCGATCGTACTTCAGCTCTGCAGCATCGATGCCATTGTTGGTATACAAGAGTGTCTGAAACTTCTGGGCTGGGTCATGTCCGCAGAAGGTGTACTTGATGTCGGTCCAGTGCTTGTCAAGCTTGCCAAAGGAGGACCTTGGGAAATCAATAGACACTTCGCCATCAGCATAAGTGGTGGTGAGAGGGATGGAGGGTCCTGTAGCTGGAAAGTGTTGCGTCGTCCATGGTCTTGGCTTCCCGTCCTTGCTCGAGCGGTACAAGGCCCGCAATGATATTCCAGTATCTTCTCGATATCGCCAATGCACATCACACTCTTTGCTTTCAGTGATAATGCGCTCGCGGCCGTGTAAATGCTCCAAAGACTGCCGTTCGACTTGGACTTTGCGGCAGAGACTGTTCCATTCTAGCGCCCCTTCACCAAGCGCAATGGTCGCAAGAGAAGAAACTGAGAGCTTGTGACGCATAGGTCGAGATACTGCGCTCTCAGGTGTAGTGCCCACTGTGCTTATACCGAGACCAGGCACAGAGAGTTGGGAGCCTGGTGAGTTGCTGAAACTGCTGTGTGTTGTTGAAATGGAGGATCTGTTGTTTATATCCTGTGGCATTGTCATAGACGTAGGGGATTGCGTCCAGTCAATTGAACCAAAGAAGGGTGAATCTACGCGGGGAGTAACCACGGGTGATGCTGATGGCGATGGTGTACTTGAGCCTGGTTGACGGGTAGTTGAAGAGCCATTCATATCAGGCTGATCGAAACCCGAGAAATTACCTGAATGTTCTGTGTCGAGGGTGTATGTTCGTAGTGGGGCAGGTGGCATGCCTCTGACCTTTTGCTTCATCGCATCACTTGGTGCAAGATGGGTTCGCTTCTCGGCTGTTGTTCGCTTCGAGCGATTCTCTTCAATCAAAATAGCGTCATCAACTTGTCGTCGCAAGTGATATAGTATTGCGGCCGTCTCAACATCCCCGCTCGGTGCAGCAGCCGGAGCATCGCCTAATGATAGCGGTCGTGTGAGGCCTGCCTCCTGCGCCACACGCTCGTCTTCGCTCTGTAGCCAGCGGTCGAATACTCTCCACTCGCTATATAGAGGGTGCTCATCTGGGGCCGGTAGTGCCAAAGGAGACGTTTGTGATACACTAGTCAGAGCATTCGTGGTGTACATCCTGCCGCCGAAGCTCACGGATCGAAAGGGCGCCGCATCGAGGAGGCGTTGGGTCTGCTTGGTCGCGTCAAGATGGAGCCGCCTAATTCGTTATCAGCGCACAGCTCACCGTCCAACTTTGGAATTGTTGCTTACAGCTGCAGGAAAGATATACACATGTGCAGCGCTTGGTAATGCCCGGTGATTTGCTTTCTTAAACCCTCAATCTCTTTCTCCTTGCCCATGTATTTGATTGTATACAGAATCTTCTTCATCCCCATCTTTTTATCAACTAGGTTCTCTGCATACGGCTCAAGGGACTTTTCGCATTTCTCTAGTGTCACCTCAAAGTCTTTGCATGGGAATGGCAACGGCTTCCCGTACTCTTTCATAAGCTTGCCAAGTTCTTCAAGGCACTGGTGAAAAGTAGTAAATTCGCGCACGAGTCCTTCGACTTGCGCCTCTGAGTTTTCATTGGCATCTATCCAGCGGTCAGCACATTGTGATAGTTGAGAGACGGGCCATGGACGGTAACATACCTTTGAAAGCGATGTACAAACGGGTCGAGACCTCAAGCAGCTTGATTACATCCGAAGGACTGAATCCGAAGGACATGATGTTGGCCTGCGCCGCGCTCAAGCGCGGCTCTGATTGCGACTCAACTGCTCATGCGCTGCTGCGAGTGCTCACAAACAACTGAGAGCGCTGTTGCATGAGCACCAGGCTCCCACCAGCAGGGACAGAGGTTGTAGTAGGTGTCGTCCGAGCAGACCCACGTTTCTCGCCATGGGTGCGACAGGGCTATCCCAAAGGCAGACCGCTGCGGTATGCAGAGGGGCTCAGCTCCTTGCCTGACACTCGGACTTGGGTCAGGCACGCGCCCCCATGGAAGCAAATCGATGCCGGCTGCACGATTGAACAACGGCCGGCTCATCGAAGAGTGGAGGAATGCTCGTATTGGTGCATGTGGCGGTGTCTGGCATGGTCTGCTGGATCGGGCAAAGCGCGTACAGACGATCAATGAGATGGCTCCAACAAGACCACGTGGGGCATCGAACGGCCAACGTCGACTGCCAGAACAACCATCTAATATTATCAAATACTATCAAAAAACTGCACCGTTTGGCCCTCCATGACTCTGCTCTCGTGAGTTTCGTTATTCACCGGTGGACTCTTCGACTTACAATCCGAAAGTCTGGCGCTGCGTTCGCCTTCGCTTCGCCGTGTCGCCGCCATGGGCCAATAAGAGAGTTGTATATCGTGCCACTGATGCCAGTAGACTTCTGTCCGCAAAGAGTGACCACACCACTGTATTAACTTGTGAGTGAGGCTTCCATGCGCCAGTCATGCCGTGACGAGCGCCACCACGTCTGACTTGAAATGAATACGAGTATAGCGACCCAGATGGAGGTGCGCTTAGCCCCAATGCTATCCAGAAACTTGACCGGTGTGTCCCTTACTTCGGGCAGTGCATGCACCCCTGGTGGAACATTGTTCGGTGGGGTGGTGGGTAGTGGAGGCTGAAGGCTTGCACATCTGCAATATGAAGCATGAGGTCCCGAGAGAGATTCCACAGCAGAACACGCAACCAGCTGTTTGCACGAGTGTTGGCACTCAAAACCTCACCAAATCACACTTCATTACCATTCATAACACGGGAACCATAATCGCTCTAGTTAACAGCGATGGGGCTCAGGAACTGGGTCACGCAGCCGATCAAGGGCCACCAGTTCGGCGTTGAAGATCTAACAGCCGGAGGAAGTGGTATTCCGGTACGTCCCCTGTCAATCTAGCGTCTTCCACCCTTTACATTGCACGCTCCGAGTTACGCAGCTGACACAGACTGCAGGAGGCACGACGTCGACGATGGACTCTTCAAACAATCGATCAAGCACCCTTCCAGGTCTGGGTCGTCATCGTAGCCGGCATCGGCTTTCTGACAGATTCCTTTGGCCTCTTCGCCTTGAACGTAGTGACGCCTATGCTTGGTTATGTTTATTGGCCTGACCATCGGCCGGACGGTGTCCCTTCGGTGCCGTCCTCGATCAAGACTGCCATGATGTGCTCGACCCTCGCGGGAACAATGATTGGCCAGATCGGATTCGGATTCGCCGCAGATGTTCTGGGACGCCGAAAAATGTACGGACTAGAACTGGTCATAATCATTGTGGGCACCATGTTCTTGTTAATGAGCTCGAATGGTGAGAAGAATAGCATGGCCATTGGCGGATGGCTCATCACGTGGCGAGCTATTATGGGTATGTGAGAGTTTGTGGTATCACTAGAAACACCAAAACTGACTTTCAAAAGGCGTTGGAATCGGTGCAGATTACCCTCTTAGTGCCGTAGGTACATCTCTATGTTGTTGCGCTCGGTGCTGATTGCTTCTCAAGGTCATAACGGCGGAGTTTGCCCCTCGGAAATATCGCGCACGTATGCTGAGTTGGGTATTCTTTGCTCAGCCAATGGGCCAGCTGCTCGCAAACGTGCTCTCACTTGCTGCAGTGCAAGCATACAAACCGTGGATTGAACAAAATGCACAACACTGCCTCCCCGACGACTTGGAGTGCTTCCGCGCGATCGATCGTCTCTGGCGACTAGTCGTCGGTATCGGTATTGTGCCCGCGGTCATTGCCCTTGCTTTTCGTTTCACGATCCCAGAATCTCCCCGGTACACTCTTGATATCCTGCAAAACACGCAATCGACTCTCGAAGATACTGCAAAGTACTTTGGCGCACCAGAGCTGAATCCGGAGCACGGCAACGTTGAGATGGTTCATGCTTCCGCAACACCAGACGCTCGCATGACTTCATCAAGGCGTTCGTCTGCGTGTTCCGAGATTGCACCTGATGAAGTTATCGATAGTGACAGCGAGTCTGAGCGACGATCCAGCGATGCGCATGTTCATTCTGCGCCGGCAACGCCTCAGCTTCCCCCAGGCGACCCAAACTCCATTCCTCCACTTGCTTCATGGGCAGATGCGAAGAACTTTTTTATCGTGGAAGGAAACTGGCAATATCTCGTTGGAACATCGCTGGCATGGCTATTCCTTGACTTTGCTTGTACGACTCCTTCTCTCCCTATCAAATATAGGCTAACCCTGTTTCAGTCTACGGCCTGGGACTCTCATCACCTCAGATCGTGAGCCACATCTGGGAAAGTCCAGACCCCAACAATCGACCATCTGTTTTTGGAACGCTACGCGACAACAGCTTGCACACTCTCGTCATGGTATCGATTGGCACAACCATCGGAGGGCTGTTGATGATCAAGATCGTCAAGCACGTGTCGCCAAAGGTGATTCAGCTCTGGGGATTTTTGGTGCTGTTTGTGCTATTCATCGTGACGGGCAGTGCGTGGACAAAATTACTGGACACGAGCCGATCCGGTCTTATCGTGCTCTATGTGCTGAGCCACATCGCTTTCAATCTCGGGCCGAACGTCACAACGTTCATTATCCCTGCTGAGATCTTTCCGACCCGCTACCGGTGCACATGCCATGGCATTGCCGCAGCATCTGGGAAGCTTGGTTCCTGGGTCGTGCAGATCTTCCTCGCGTACGCTTTCAAATCTGACACCGCGGATCAGCAGTTTGACTGGGAACGCAAAAACTTTGGCCACGTTTTGCAAGTCATGAGTGCGTTCATGGTAGCTGGGGCAGTGACAACGTATTTCTTAGTTCCAGAAACAAGAGATCACGACAACAAGAGCCGGACGTTGGAGGTTCTGGCTTGTGGTAAGAAGCTAATTGATGAACTGAATCGGCAACGTAGAAGAGAGGACGAAGATGACTAGGGAATTTTGTTTGCATAGTAATGGTGGAAATTAAAATGAGTTCCGTGATCGCTGCCCAATTTGACGCTGGTGTGCAAGGGAACGCTGACAACGTGAAACAATGACCAGCGTCCGGTGCTCTGAAGCATAATGACAAGGACAAGCGCAGGAAGCTCATAGGTTCCATTACTCGGAAATGCCTCAGTCATTGCGAATGGTGGGGATCATCTGATATTAGCAATATGGTAGACGCATGATCATAATGGTAGATGAAATGGCAAAATTGACCATTTTAGCTAACCGTTTTTATATACAAGCACTTTCGTACCACAAAACTTCGAAGTGACCACTTCGTATTTACACAATCTGATCATCGACATAGAAGAATAGAAACTTAACAAATGAACTAGTTTTAATAGCGTCCCCGACGGGCAGCAGGAATGGCGAGCCCATAACCCGAGAAAAGGCTGTTCGGATCCACTCTTGCCTTGATTCGCTGAAGCCTAGCAAAATTGGCTCCATACAGCCTCTGGCCCCAATCCTTGACATCCAGCTCCGAATCGACATAATTGACGAAGCTTCGGAGGGGTGCAGATTTCTTCAAAGCATCTCCAAAAGGCTTCATGAGATTATGCATATAGCTCACACCGTCGCTGGGCCAGACTCCGGAAATAGCGACTCCATCAACGCGGATAAGCCACAGATTCTTGCCATGCGCAAAGCTCGTATCGCTGTCGGCAATGTTGCGGCTGACACCACCCCACAGGTCAATGAAACCAATGCCAGAGAAGTCGGTGCGGTTCAGTCCACGGTAGCCTTGGAAGAGCGTCTTGACTTGGTCCAGTGTAAGCGGGTTGTCGGTTGTAGTGACCCAAGACTGCACAAGAGATGCGCGGCCACCGAGCGAGCCACCGGTAGGAGAATTCATGCCGGCGCCAGCGGCGACTATTTCTGAGTCCCAGAATGGGAGGACGGTCTTAGCAAGTTTGGCTGTAGGGGCGATGGTCGCCAATGATGCAACAAGAGGTTCCATGACCTTGTCGAATGTTGCTGGGTCTCCGTAATAGAACCCTGCGGCTTCGAGGGTCGGCAGAGTGAATCGAAGTGAAAGCGAGTCTGGAGCCTGACCGCTGGTGGCAAACTTCTGAATGGCGATGAGTGCAGCAGATGCCGTATCTACACTGACAGCGCCCAATGCAAGTGTATAATTCACCACCTGGGGATAAGTGACCTCATGGGTTCGGATTTTGGCAGACAGCACAACGCCAAAGCTCGGCCCAGCGCCTTGGGCAGCCCAGAGTAGGTCTGATCCAGCCCCAGCAGTAACTACTGACCCATTTGCAAGCATAAGCTCTACGGAGGCAAGGTTGTCGACAGGGGTCCCG